>VMDR010007107.1:0-42136 GCA_007922815.1 Macrotus californicus | reverse complement strand
AGTGAAGAGGTGGTACTGTCCTATTTATCTAATTCTTCAAAACTAAAAAAAATATTCAAGGTGAAATGTGTCTTTGTCATATAGTCTGTAATAATGGTTTATAAAAATAAAGCATCTTTTGTCTGGGAATATCAGACTAATTTGTCCACAGGAATTATAATGAGAGGCACAGATTTTTCACATAACACATCTAGACACAATCCCAAATAAAATTAATGACTAGTGACCCTATCTTGTGCATTTATTCACTAATTTAGCTCACTTGGTATAAGCCCTATTTCCAGTTTCAGTAGGGAATAAAATAAAATATCAGAATCAACTACAAGCCAGCCCTTCCTGAACCTGCAATGGGACTGCAATGAGGAGCAGGCTGTGGACCCCAAATGCCTTCTCCAGCACTGCCTCATGGCCACAGTGACCCCTGTGACATTCCAGGCAGCCCTGAGGGGACCCCTGACCCCAATGTAAACTCACGTGGACCAGCCCCATAGACATCCAATAAATGTCTCTACACCGTAAATCATCATCATCAACTATTGACTTCTGCCTGCCTCCAAAGAGCAAAGAGCTTTCAGTCTAATGCAGAATGTAAGGATGTTATGTTGTTGAATTCAGCTCTGGAAAATTGTTAAGAGTCTTTGGGAAGCATTGTTTGACCTATTGTCTTCACTGTATTGTATTCTCCAGAAGTAAACCCTGAGAAGAGGATTAGTGTACAAGGAAGTGCTCCCCAAAGAAGGAGAAGCACAACAAAGAAGAAAAGGAAACAAAGAAGAAAAGAAAACCAAGGCTTTGATTTCAGCAAATTCCTGGGAAAGCAGTTCCAACCCCATCCTACAGGACAGCTGTGGCGTGTAAATTCAAGCCTCAGAGCTGTTAGGCCTCATCGCAAGGGACGGACTTTTAACTCCCAGCATCATCAGGCATTAGCTAAGCATCACCATCGGGAGGCACAGCTCTCCAACCCTCCCAGTTCTCTGTGTCTGTGGGCAAAACTGCTCCAGGTAGTTTCTGATGACTAAGGATGTTAAGCATCCTTTCATGAACCATTTGGCCATCTGTATGTCTTTGAAAAAAATGTCTGTCCAGATCTTCTGCCATTTTTAATCAGATTTTGTCTTTACTATTGAATCGTACACATTCTTTACATATTTTAGATATTAGCCCCTTATCAGATATATGATTTGCATGTATTTTCTCCTGTTCAGTAGGTTGCTTTTTCATTTTGTTGATGGTTTTCTTTGCTGTCCAAAAGTTTTTATAGTTTGATGTACTCTCACTTTATTATTTTTGCTTTTGTTGCTTTTGCTTTTGGTGTCTGATTTAAAAAATCATCTCCAAGACCTATGTCAAAGAGCTTACTGCCTATATTTTCTTTTGGAGGTTCATGCCTTCAGCTTCTTTGACTCTGAAGTGTTCTGATAAGTAGTTGTATTCACGGAATCCTTCTTGTAGAACGTGCATACCTTTCCCTGGTTTCATCATAGTAGTTGAATAGCTTTTCTCAACTAATATTTCCCAAGTTCCTTAGTTCGTGAGGATGTTGCTGGGACCTCATGCTAAAAGCACAGTAACAACGGTTTCGATCTTTACCTTTACAAATCAGTCTGTAAAAAGATTATCCATGTCTTTGTATTGAAAACAATACAGTTAAAGAGCTTTCAAATCTGTGCACAATGAGCATGCGCAGCAGTCCAGCGATCAGTGGGGCAAGTCTGTCACTCAGCTGGCTGCGGCTCACTCCCAGGAAAGGTCCAGTGCTGGGGTTTTCACAGGCCCCAATACCAGGCCCCCAGTTCACTGCGAGGCGTCAAACGGGCGGACTCTAAAACATCCACATGAAGGATTATTTCCGTGAGAAGATACTGGAAGTTGACAGACTTCTAAAATTCCAGAAACATTATTTTTAAAAAATGTCTCCTTCCAGATTGGGTTCAAATTACATACTATGTCATTTTGTTTAGATCACCTTTTAAAGTTTTTGTTTTCATAAAGAATTTCTTTATATAATATTATTTCCAATTTTCTTTTTTTATGTTAAACAAATTAATTCCATATTAGTGACAGTTAGACTTGCTTCTATACATAAGGGTAAATAGCATATTTTCTATTACATTGTATTTCATCATAAGAAATTCATCTATGAATTTACATTGCTCTTATTAAGATTATATATAAACACAGTAGAAATGTATAAACAAGAAAATATGCTCAGAAAAAAATCACCCAAATCCCATTATCCATTAATAACCACTAATAACATTGCGGTGAATGTCCTTCTAAGAGAAGGACATAATTTTTACATAAAGAGAATCGTGCCTGGAGCACTTTTTGCTTGTTTTGTTTTTCACTCAACACTACGTCACAAATATCACTCCGTGTGAATAAATATTGAGCTGCATCAAGTTATTAAACTGGCTTAAGAATTTTATTGCATTGGTGTACAATAATTTAATCAGTCCCCTGTAGATAGATGCCTGTGATGTTTCTGATTTTTGTGCATTAAAAACAGATTTACAAGAAACATTTATGTGCCTACACCTTTTCATTCTTATGTGATATCTCCTCAGGGAAAATACCTAGAAGTGGGAGTATAGTGTCAAAAAGTCTGATATTCTATGAGTTGCTAAGCTGCATTCCAAAATGGACCATGGATTTACAGCATCCTTCCCCCTATTCAATGCAAAACCCTAAATGTGCCTTTAAAAAAATAACTTCATTCCTTGGGGAATCTAAAAACACTTTTCTTTATTTTCTCTGATGCATTTCTCATTAAAACACAAGCATCTCCAAGAAATATAATACATAATTCCAACAAATTTTGTTCTCAACAAGTTTTAATTCTGTGATAGTTGTAAGATGATGTATTCAGGTTTCAAAAGAAATTGATTGCTTCTCCCACTATTATTTAAAACTCTTATTACACAAGAAAGATTCAAAATGTGTTCACTGAGAATATGTTTTTCAGTTACTAAAAAAATATAAATGGATATAAATTAATATAGCAATATTAATTTTAGAAAATGTACAAATAATTCATTTTATTCAGGACAAAAGTTATTTTAATAAAGCACAAGGGATAGGGAAGAGACTACCATTTTTAGTGATAAAATTGAAAGTAATTTTGCCACCTCATGAAATTTAAAATAGGGAGTTTGCTACATTTACACAAAGACCCTGAAACGTAAAGATTTGTGCAGGTTAGAAAGCCTCGTCTCAGAAGTTTGGCATGGGGTGGTCCAGTTTGTGGGAAGACTGATTTAGAGATACACTCAGTGATTGCTCCTCAGCCCTGGACATCTGCCAGTCAGTGTCCATCAGTTCTGATGTCTGGCGTGGCTGACCCACAGCAAACATGGGGAGGGTCCCTATTCTCTAGGGAAACTGATCACACCCAGTGCTGGTGAGGTTGCAAGGTCTCCGTTCCTTCTGATGGCCGAGAGTGAACATGTGCCGCGAAGACTCTGTGAGGTTCATGGGAAGACAGCTACTTTGGAAGAATAATTTTGCAAACAGGCATCAGGCCTTAATTTATTTCCCTTTACCATAAAAAATTCATAAGCACTCTCTTCCTTTGCCCCCACACACATACCTTATGCTACATTTTTACTCTTTGTTTTCCGGTTTAAATCACTATTATTACTTGTTTACTTCATGTCAATATATATTTATTGCATACCAGCCCTATGTCAGAAATGGTTCCAAGCACTGAGGATGCAGTAGTCAATATAGTGAATTCTCTTTCCTAAAGAAGCTTAAATTTTGCTGGAGACACAGACAATAATTAAATGAGTAACTAAATATGTGCTAATGTCAGTTGCTTATGGAAGTATAGAGGAGGTGAGGGGATAGACAATAACAAGGAGGGTGACAGGGAGTGCTCTGTCACAGATGGCATGGTCCAGGGGAGCCTCTCTGAACAGGTGAAATTTGAGCACAGACCAGGGAACTGGGGAGTGAGTCATACAGGTATGTGCAAGAAGAGATAACGGTGCAGGCAAAGTGAACAGGAGGTGAGGTGGGTAAGATGAAAGGCTGCAAGAGTTTTTAAAGAATTGTTCTGCCCTGGCTGCCATGGCTCAGTGGACTGAGTGCCAGCCTGTGAACCAAAGGGTTACTGGTTCAATTCCCAGTCAGGGCACATGCCTGGGTTGTGGGCCAGGTCCCCGGCAGAGGGCACGCCAGAGGCAACCACACATTGATGTTTCTCTCCCTCTCCCCTCCCCTCTCTAAAATAAATAAATAAAATAAAAAAATTAAGAATTGTTCTGACTTCTGTGTAGAGGAGCCTTTAGTGATATGAAGAAGACTGTGATGAGCAGGATTAGAAAAAGAAATTAAGGGTTTAGAGGTTAGGTATGTTGAAGTTGAGACATCCGAGTGGAGAGGTTAAATAGGCAGTTTGATATACACAGATGGAGTTCAAAAGAGACATCTGAAAAAGCGTATCATGAAATGAATCATAATACGTCAGGGCTGATGAATCTTTTAAGTATTACTTACCCTAAACACCCATCAGATGCATGAATCACCCCTATAATATTCCTGCCCACTGATTACACAACCTAATTCAAAACCTTCCAATTATGGGTAATTTATCTTTCCCACCACCACAAAGCAGCCCACTCCATGCCAAGACCAGTTGACCAGTAGAAAATTATTCTTGATTACAAAAAATCAGTCTCCGTAAATTCTGTCCACCATTTTTAGCTCCATCTCCTGGATCCCTACAAAGGTGTCTATGCAAACTAGCATCAATCCAAACAGAGAAAGGACATTTCACCTCTTTAGGAGGAAGAATTAGGCAACTTTTAGAGCTATCCTACATTTAGATTTGACATCTCATAAGGAGCACTTACAGAGTTCAGTAATTAAAAGTTGCACATAGATTCAGAGGATTAGTACATCATCTAGATTTCTGGGGTCCCTCGGAGGATAATATTTTAAGTCAGATAAAGCAAATTATCTGTTTATCGAATATTAAGCAAATGTATCATAACCTGTATTTAATATTGGATTGGGAGGATGAATTATTCTGTATGAAAGTGTTTTATGCCTGCTCTACAAAACTCAACTCCTTATGTTGAATCCCATCTTTATCACTGACATATTCTGAAGACAGAAATAATGTCAGCAGTCTGGTCCCCACAAGAAATAGTCTTTTTAAGAGCTGTGCTCCAGTAATAGACATCTGGAGGGAGGAATAAATTCTTCAGCTTGGCTCCTATTCCAAAGTGGTCATTCTCCCAGAAATGGGGTAGGGGAGAGGGTGGACTCTACCTCCTACTGGAGCAACTGAGGGCCCTAAAGGGTTCATCTCAATCAAGAGTAAACACACTTCTAAATGGACCAATGTAAAAACTGATATAGTTTAAACTTCAAGTGATTTACAGTTTGTGCCAAAATAACTTCTTGGTTTTCCATAAATTAAGTAGAATTAATGGGAATAAAGAGTGAGAATTTATGCATTTATCCAGAGTTTAAAAGTTCACTAAACTCAGAAAATAGACTTTTACTTCACAAGTACTGAAGTAATGGACTTCAAATAAATGCTTCAACCTGCTCATTTTCAGTGGACTGTGAAATGCCTACATCATTTATTTACTTAGCAAACATTTCTAGAGTGCACTATGGGTCGTTACCGGGCCAGGCGCGGAGAAATTCATTTTTCAACTCTTTGATGGAAAACACCGGGCTGCAGAATA
Organism: Macrotus californicus; assembly: GCA_007922815.1. Lineage (NCBI taxonomy): Eukaryota > Metazoa > Chordata > Mammalia > Chiroptera > Phyllostomidae > Macrotus > Macrotus californicus. Next base: position 36,431 of record VMDR010007107.1, on the reverse strand, counting down.
GAATGATAGTGTAAAAAAAATGAAGAAACTGGTGGCCCAATAGTTACTGGATATAAACTAAGGACCACCAAAAAAATTTGTTTTTCAGTAACTACATCCTGCCCAAAATGACCCAACCATGCAAACAGAATACACTATTATAAATTTTTTGTTACTACTCTAACAGATGAAATGTAAGCAAATTTCCTCAGTGTTCTAAAATATGCTCAGACTTCTTTTTCCTGTTGTTACATTTGATGCAACACTCACGTGGCACCTGTTGAGCTTGGTTGCTTTAAAATGTAAATAGGCGTTTATACCCTGCACACTGCATTTTATTCTGGACTTATAAAATGTGCTAGTTGTAAAGCATCTAGCTAGATGATAAAATAATTTCAATTTTCTATCTGCACATAATTTTGTCCTCTTTAAATACAGTTTTCACAGCTTTTCAGAGGGAATGGGAGTGGAGGCTTTGGGAATCATAAGGGGATGCTGTTCTCAAGTTTGGAAAGCACAGCAGCTGTTGTGGCGGAATTCCTCACCCTTGTGCCACCCTAAATCTGCAGGCTCTGGCCGGGCTTCAGACTAAGCCACAATCCCTTTGGCAAATCAGAATTTCATGCCACCCCAACAACCACATAACTGCTTTGTACAGAGACACTGGAGTTGTTAAACAAACAATAGCAGAAATAGCTGGGATTTCTTTTTTCTTAATTTTTATTTTTATCCACAGAAAAAAGAGAAACAATCAAAGACAACAGAAAACAATGTAAAGGAGGGTTTTGTTTATTCTGGTACTTTAAAAGAAAAATATTTCAAATGCATCCCTCCAGGCCGTCAACCTCTATCCAGAAGGCTAAGGGATCGGGGTCTCTGCGTTGGCCCTTGTCAAAGTACACTGTCCTGTTGACAAAGTCCCCATGAGGCCACAATCTGAATTACATTCTAACTGGGCCTCACCACGCCCTCCCAAAGAGAAGAGAAAAGAATATTGATAACACCTTTCTGGATTCAGAATTTTCATTTTGTTTTTAAACACCAGAACTCTTTCTTTGGGTGTCTAAAAGCACACCAGGAAGTCCAAAATGTGAAACAAAATACATAGCAAAAGTAGAGGTGCTTTTCACTTAAAATGGGGGTGCTGAGAGGGAGGGCTAATTAGCTGATTTCGCACTTGTTCCTACCCAAAGCGTGAGTTGTTTCTTAAAAATAACCATCATCCTAATTATTTTATTTTTAAATTATATTTTATTGATTATGCTATTACAGTTGTCCTAATTTTTCTCCCTTTGCCCCCCCTCCAAACACCCCCCACACACACACCATTGTCCATGTCCATGGGTCATGTATGTATGTTCTTTGGCTACTCTATTTTTTATGCCATACTTTACATTCCCATGACTACCCTGTAACTACCAATTTGGGCATCTAATCGCTTCACATTTTCACCCATCCCTCTGACCTCCCCTCCATCTGCCAACCATCAAAACGTTTTCTGTGATCTAAGATTCTTGTTTATTTGATGCTTGTTTGTATGATGCTTGTTTGTTTTTCAGATTCAGTTGTTGATAGGTATGTTTTTGTTGCCATTTTATTGTCCATATGTGTTTTCTTCTTCTTAGAGAAGACCCTTTAACATTTTAGATAATGCTGGTATGGTGGTGATGTACTCCTTCAGCTTTTTCTTTCCTGGGAAGCTCTTTATTTGTCCTTTGATTCTGAATGTGGCTTTTCTGGGTAGAGTAATCTTGGTTGTAGGTTCTTGCTTTTCATCACTTTGAATATTCTTTGTCAATCCCTTCTAGCCTGCAAAGATTCTTTTGAGAAATCAGCTGATAATCTTATGGGGGCTCCCATGTAGGTAACTAACTGTGTTTCTCATGCTGCTTTTAAGATTCTCTCTTTGTATTTAACCTTTGGCATTTTATTATGATGTGTCTTGGGGTGGGCCCCTTTGGATTCATCTTGTTGGGGACTCTCTGTGCTTCCTGGACTTGCAGGTCTATTTCCTTCACCAAGTTAGGGAAGTTTTCTATCATTATTTTTTCAAATATGTCTCCAACCTCTTGCTCTCTCTCTTCTCCTTCTGGCACCCCTGTGATGTAAGTGTTATTAAACTTAAAGTTGTCCCAGAGGCTCCTTACACTATCCTCATTTTTTTGGATTCTTTTTTTCTTCTTGCTGTTCTGATTGGGTGTTTTTTGCTTTCTTATATTCTAAACTGCTAATTTGATTGCCAGCTTCATTCAGTCTACTCTTGATTCCCTTATTAGTGTATCCTTTATTTTAATTAGTGTGCCCTTCATTTCTGACTGGTTCTTTTTTATGATTTTCATATCCTTTTTTATGTTGTTGAAGTTCTCACTAAGTTCACTGAGCATCCTTATAACCAATGTTTTGAGCTGCATCTAGTAGCTTGCTTGTCTCCATTTTGTTTAGTTCTTTTTCTAGAGCTTTATTCTGTCCTTTCATTTGGGCCATGTCCCTTTGTCTCCTCATTTTGGCAGCCTCCGTGTGTTTGTTTCTGTGTATTAGGTAGAGCTGCTACATCTCCCAGGCTTGGTAGAGTAGCCTAATGTAGTAGGTGTTCTGTAGGATGCAATAGTACAGCTCCCCACGACCCCAGCAGGGTACTTGGGGTGTGCCTCCAGTGTGGGCTGTGTATACCCCCTGTTGTAGTTGAACCTTGATTGCCATTGGTACATCCAAGGTCAGCCACAGCCTGTGTTCTGTCTGGGGTCACACATCATAACCTACAAAGTGATCTGCAGATGGCTGCCACTTGTGTGGGGCTTGGAGGTGCCCAGGTAAGACCAAGCAGTGAAACAAGCCCAACTGCTGCTAATGCCAGGCCTGGGGCAACTTAGTGAGAAGTATGAGGCTTGTTGAAGCCGGATGCTGCTTTTTAAGATAATTTAGGAAAATCTGAAGCATGAGCCAAGACAAGCCATTGGCATGGAAAAGCCACTGGAAACAGCTTGGGTGGGCCTGAAAGTCGTGTGCAGCAGAGCCTCAGGGAATCACCAGGATGGGGCAAACAGTGTGAGCCAGGTTGATGGCGTCTCAGACATGGCACCCACCTGCTGGCTATCTAGCTCTGTTGGGGGAGAGCTCAGAAAAGGAACAGTGGCCTCTGCCAGCACTTCTCTCTGGGAGAAAGCTGTCCCTCACCTCTCACCCTGATGCCAGAGAATTCAGTTCCTCCCTGTACGTCTCTGAAGCCTTTCAACCTGCTGCCCTTGTGCTGGCTCTCAGAGGGAGTGCGTCTGAGTAAGTGCAGGTCCTTTAGAGGAACTACCGAGCAGTAGAATAGTAGTCTAGCAGTTCCTGTCTTCCACACCACAGCCTCAGTCCCTGCTGGTTTTTACAGCAAGCATTTACGGTGACTTGTATTTCTGGCACTGGAACTCTGGGCTGGGGGTCCTGGTGTGGGACTGGGACCCTTTGCTCCTCAGATATCCCACTTGATTTTTATCCACTACACTGGTTGTGGGACCAGCCTGTTCAACATCGCTGCCCTTCCTAGCAGTCATGATGTTGTTTCTTCTTTAATTCCATAGTTGTAAGATTTCCATTCAGCTTAATTTCTGATGGTTCTGAGTGATGGCTATTCTATAGGTTGTAATTTTAATGTGACTGTGCAAGGACACAAGCCATATTTACCTACGCTGCCATCTTGATCAGAAGTCCTCGTTATTTTAATTTATATCGCACAAGCAAGCCTTCCCACATTTTGCTACATGTGACATCGAATCTAACTACATCACCTAGTTCGTTCTTATTCTAATTTTAGCCAAGAGCCTGACAGATTTGTTCCCTGGAGCAGAGAGCAAAAACTAAACAAAATTACAGTTACACTTTTTAAATGAAAACTACATAAATGCATTGTGCTTAAAGCAACAAAACAGAGGGAGGAAGGGTTCTTTCCCACTTTATTATGATTCACCACATCATGGGTTGATTCTGGAGCCATTAAATTCATGACTTCTGGAATCATGATCCTTTGGTTGGAATCGAGCTTCATGCTCATTGGCTTATATATGAAATTATTCACCCCTTTAAAAATTCTGTATGGCCATTTATAAAATGTGGATAATCATAGGACCTACCTCGCAGAGCTATCATGAATATGACATGAGTAAAGTGTTTAGCACAGAGTAAGTGCTCGACAAATGTCACTTATGACTATTAGTGGATGGTGGTGTTGCACTCTGCCCTGGGGGTGGCACCGGTACAACCAGTGTCTCAGCTTCAGTATGGCAAACCAGTACAAAGCTGGCTTTGATGACTAATAGACAATTTTGGTGCATCAGTGATGCCAGCAACCAGCCCTCTAGCAGCTGTCTGCCTACCACCCACTATCAGATCCTTTGGTTCCCACAGCAGCAGGATGCAGTGCTTCATGGGGGTGGCTTGATGGACTCCAGCAAAGAACTCCTTTGTACAGTTTTGAGAGTGCTAGAGGCACTCTTTACTCAGGCAAGGCAAGGTCCCTGGGATAGTCGAGAGTTCAGGATGTTCAAAGAACAGCAAGATGACCATGTGGCCAGAGTGGAGTAAAAGAGGAAAAAAATGGAAGGAAGTGAAGCAAAGAGAGGCCAAAGGACCAGATCATGGGTGTCTGACAGGCTATTCAACAACTTTGACTTTTATTCTAAACGAGATACGAAGCCAGTGCAGGAACCCGAGAAGTAAAATATCAACAGCTTGGTTGAAGTGAATGTCTCAGGGAAGATTCTAAGCCAAGTGGCCAATTAATTCTGAGACTAAGTATCCTCACAAGGTCGCAGGAACAAAGTGGGTGTGCTTTGATCTCAAGCAAACTACACACAGGTCATTCATTCACTATGACCTCAAAGTAGATTTTGCAGGTATGTTATAGCACTCAAACTGTAAAAATCATTAGATGTGTCTGGATAATCGTCCAACTTCCTATAGATGCTGTATTGCTATGTCATCATTTACTGGGTTATTGAGCTGTGAAATACAGGTCAAGTGTAATAACGACAAAGTCCAGTTCAGATCTGAAGGAATTGGCAGTTGGTGTCTGTACCATTCATGGGTCACTGAAAGGGCTAATCCACATTGGAATAGTTCAAATTTGGTGAAACCAGAAACAAGAAAAAGCTTAGAAATATTAGAACACATTCGGTGACAACCACTCTCAAACCAGAGATTGTTTATGAGCATCTCAAATGTACAACAGGTTCAAGCCCTCCGAAAGGCAGGGTGCCCTACTCACAGCAGATATCTGCTGAATGGGTTTAATTTTAACTTAATGTAATGTGTCAGCATTTCCTGCTCACTGGATGTAAAGCTAATCCCATCAGTCATCTTTGAGGCTAGCTCTGTCATGAACACCCCAATGAGCTGAGGTAACATTTTTCGAGAACAGGTAGTTGCTTGCCCCTTCACTCTCCCTGTTGTAGGAATCCATTCCAATATATGGTCACCCAGCCCAAGAGTTATGAACTACAGAGTAAATGCTCAGTCAAGGATTAACATGTCTGGAATACTCAGAGCACCTTGTATGTGGAAACAAGTGAAATGTCTATACAAGTTCTCACTTTAATTAGAACATTGTTATTTTCTGATAGCGGCCCCTAACCAATGATAATGTAAGTCACAAAACTGTAGTTTTAAAAACTGAGCCTTCACAGATATCTGGCCTATCGCCTCCACAGAAAACAAAATTAAAGTCCGTAGAGGTCAGGGGATTTTCACTGGGTCTCAAAGCAAGTTAGTTGCACAGCCACAACTATACTTCATGTTCTGCAACTCTTAGCTCAGTGTTCCCGCCACTTCCTGATGCTTCCTTCAAAGCTGCGTGAATCAGTTAATGTGGCAACAGAAAGTGTTTTGGCAAACAAACACAAAAGGAAGAATCCATTGAAAGGATATGCGGGAACTACAACTTGCAAGGAAGAGATGAAAACCAGCCTTGAAATAGAAGCAGGCGATTCCAGAAAGCCTTTGCAGCAGAAACTGCTGTCCACCTGGCCCAGATGCTGCCACAGGCACCGAGAGCCCCAATAATCTCCTGTCTTGCATCATCACACGGTTATGCCAAGTTGCATGGGACTCTGATGATATCGTGTAGTTACCTCTTGGTGGTTCTTGAGTGATAAGAAAAAGGTACACTCCATAATGGCAAAATGCCTGGGTTTACCACCATCCTGGGATGGCACACGGTGACAGAATTAATCCCCCTAAATGCCAAGTGCAGGTGGGAAGGGATATTGGTGCTGAGTGGTCAACAATTTATAAACACCTATTCCGAGATGAGATCCATACATAAGACCTTCCACAACTTGAAGAAAAAAAGAAAACTACATTTTAGAAAGAAGAAATCACTTATAAAATGTGATAGGTAAGCACAAATTTTTCTTCATTTATAAAATGATATAGCAATTCTAAGAGTGACATGTATACTTAATGTTCGATTTATTGGCGGATACTGTGTTGAATTAGAAACATGGTTAAAACACCTAAATTGCTTAATTTTTTTATAATTCTAGGGCATGGAAGGAAAGAAATACTGGTAAATTTATATCCTCCATAAACTATTTCAACTACTTAAGAGAACAAGGTCATCGTTACAGTACAAGACAGTGCCTGTCTGGAGGATTTACTGACAAAATTAGCAGTAGATGGCGGTCTAGGAGGGCGTACCTGTGGAGCTCTGATGTCTGGGGTTCATCGGCAGAACAAGTAGACTTGATCTCAGCAGTCAACTTATCTGATTGCTCAAAATACCATCGATAAAATGTTACCATAACTCAATTGAGTAAATATGTTGTCTCCACTTTTTAATAGACACTAATACAACTGTGAATAAAGCCTTATCCTTGCCCTAAAGAATACTATCACACATTTATGGTGAAGGGGGAAAAAAATGATGGTAATGTGTTTCAGCACTTTCGTTGAGTGGGAGAGTTCAAGGTTTCACTGCAGCCACCATTGCCCCTTTGGGCGATAATGTGCAGAATCTCCACTGTGGCACTTCCCAAGTTCCTGGGATTTTTAATGAGGTGGTTGACCCCCTTGGATGAGTTAACTGGGTGTTGAGCAAAGTCTTACGCAGATGGAGATAAGTCATGTGCTGGTTGCTGACTATTAGAGGTGAGAGCCTCTTCCTCATTCCTGGTATGTCCTTTAACGTCGGGAGAAGCACTACAGGTAACCCTGCTGGTCCTCTAGCTCATTTTATTAGATGTGTAAGTATAGTCATTTCCGTCTCTGCTAAAATTGGGAAGACTGAGCTGGGCATGCTCATATCATCTCCCCTTTTCTTCTCAGGAGCAAACCTCTTACCAGGATGAGTGGTGAGAGCTGGCAGAAACCTCACGGGACACCCCATCACCTCCCTTCACTTGGCACTGACTGGGGGAGAGGAAGTATATCTAGGGGCTCTGCAATCCATATGCTGTATCTCCAACCTAGGATTTAGCAATAAGAAGGGTGATATTGTGGCTCTTATTTGCTACTTCTTTGTTTTATTCCTGAATTTGTTTAGAGCTTGGGTATTTCTTACCATCAAAGATCCCACCAGTCTCTGCCTCCCACCAGGCTATATTCCCTCCATCTGCACCCCTCCCCCACACTACCTGACCCCAGCACTAATGAGAGGGACAGCTAAGGTGATGTACAATCCACTCTGAAATGGAAGTGGCCATCTAAGGCTGCTAACTCAGCTCTCACATACAGTCCCCTGGTGTGTGTGCCAAACAGTGCCCACACTACAGGATGCTCAAGTGCGGGCCAGCTCTCTCCAGAGACTGGCTCCAGACCAGTGTGTATGAACCCTCCTGACGTGGTACCTCAGCCTAGATCCTGCCTATCTCTGTCTCCTGTTAGGCTGTGTCCCTTTATTTCCCCATCCTCCAGCTCAGGGAATCTGGACTAACGGTTAGTTCTTCTCTAACTCATCATACCTTGTACCCAATCTATTATCTCTTCATGGGATCTTATTCCCATGAAGCCCAGGCTTTGAAACTCAAATGGTCAAGAATCAAACCCTCTTTTGTCTCTTTATCTACTCAATGGCCCTTCCTTGAGGCAATAAGCACACAATGTTTAAAGGGCTGAGTGGGGAAAAGGCTGAGGGATAAGAATAAAAATGGGGAGCAAAAAGCCTATTTGATAATATTCCACTGCACAGGTGACTAAGCAATTGCAACACAATGTCAAAAACAAAAGGAGGAAGGAGGCACGGAGCACTGCCTGGACAACAGGAAGCCAGAGAGCCCAGGGGACGGCATCAAGAAAGGCCTCAGGGGAGAGAGAATTCCAGGTCCAGACTGGAAACTGTCAGAACAGAATCTGAGTTCTTGCACATGTGTGTTTTTGTGTGTGTGTTCACGTTGTAGGGATTTTTTTAATTGCTTGTTTGTTTACTTTTGATTTTGGAAAACTTAAACATAAATGTAGACAAAGAGTCCAATGAACCCCATTATCAAGTATTTTAATTACCAGCTCATAGCTGATCTTATTTCATGTAAACCAACCACCTTCCCTTGCCCAGATTATTTTCAAGCAAATTACCAACAACTTAAAAGGACATCTAAAATATTATCCCAGTACCATCAGTACACATAAATATCAATGAACATTTTTTAATATTATTAAATAATGAATTAGTATTCAGGTTTTTCCAATTGTATCTATTTACCAAAAACAAACAAACAAAGAAAAACAGTTGGCTTATTCAAGTCAGATTCCAACCAAAATTTTTATTTGAGATTTTTGCCTCTTTTCATCTATAGCTTCCCTGCCCTTTTTTTCTTTATAATTCCTTTGTCAAGGAAATCAGATTATGCTATAGTTTCTCATACTCAGGATTTTGATGGATAAATTCCTGTGGTGCCTTTTTATGTACTCCTCTTTTCCTTCCACTCACTATAAACTGATAGACCTAAAGCTTGATCTGATAAAACTTTGAATTTTTTAAAATTTTATTTATTTATTTTTAGAGAGGGGAAGGGAGGGAGAAAGAGAGGGAAAGAAACATGAATGTGTGATTGCCTCTCACACGCCCCCTGCTGGGGACCTGGCCTGCAATCCAGACATGTATGTGCCCTGACTGGGAATCAAACTTGTGACCCTTTGGTTCGCAGGCTGGCACTAAATTCACTGAGCCACATCAGCCAGGGCTTGAAATTTTTTCAAACAAAAAAAAAAATACTTTTATGGTGGTATTATAAACTTCCAATAAGAGTCACATAATCTTCTATTGCCCTCTGTGATGTGAATAACCATTGAAGATGATTACCTACATTCATTGTTTCATTGGGAGTTTGTATTTAACTTTAGAGGCTTATAACAGGTCCCACAAGAAAGAATTCCTATTCCTCTGTGATTGGCGCTAGGAGGCAACACATCTCTTATCAGCAGACATTCTCTAACGCTCTGGAACTCGAGTAAACACAGTGAGGAAGAGAAGCACACAACAGCTCCGCCAGCTAGTCTGAAACAAAGCTTTCCAATATTTCGAAGTACACTAATAAATCCAATTTAACAGTAGGATTGTAATACCCAAAGACTGACACCTAAGCTGAACACAGATTTAAAAGCAGGTTCCAGAGTGGCTCTGCCAGGACGCAGACATTTCTGGCATCCTGATGTCATTTCCTTTGTGCTCACTGTTCGATCACATTCCCTTACTCTCACTAAATAAGAGTAAAGAATCCATTCCACTTCTATCGATTCTCATTTTTCCCTTGTTCCCTCCTCAAAGCTGAAATTCTTGTCTCACACACACAAAAAAAAATCAGTTGGATTCACTTACAGAGAATCCTGTCAAGAATTAAAAATCACTAACCATGAAGAGCAAAGACCTCACTACGAAACAAAAGCAGCATCATTTTCCTGCCCAGCACATCTGCAAACAGTTAAGGTATTGTAATAGTTCTTTTCCTTTGTGCATCAATTACTGAGCCAGTTGTTAAGTTTTTAGTACTACTCACTTCTCAGTGCAGACTGAGAATTCATACAAAATGAGAACTGCCCCCAAGTCTAGCTCTTTTTAAAGTAAGGTTTGGCTAGACGTATTTCTTATCTAACAAGCAGTGATGATGAGCAACATTTATATCACATTCCTTCCAAAGGTCCCAACCGAGTTCTACAAAAAGAAATGATTTCTTATTTTTCTATATACACAATTGAATGCAAAAATTCAAATGAGATAATAATCATAATTCTCTAATTGCCCCAGGAATAATTCAGTGAGTGTCAGGGGAGGGCAGTTTGGCAATTGTGAGAGCGACAGATTTGCCCATCATAAATACGAACACCATGGGAGGCGCCTACTTTCACAGCTTGGCACTGCATTACCAACCACCCGTGAAGTTACAATGTGTCATGCTTCAGAGAAGCCTAGATACATTTTCAAGTACAATCTTTAACACTTTCAATTCTCTTTGATATCAGGTCTATGGACAATTTTGTGACTGTTTCTGAATATGTTTGGTTATTTAAAAAATGCAAGTCATCCCAGCATTTCATTTCAGAAATGGGCATAGAAAATAGTGCCACACATGGACACTATGTGTTTATTTATATCCCGCCTTATTAATGAGGAATTTAACACAGTTTCTAAAGGGACACATAATAAGGTGAGGGAAACAAAGAGAAAGCAATGAAGACATGAAACAGAGGTGGGAAGAGGCTCTGCCCGGGCATGAAGGGACTTTTCTGAGATTAGGGATGTCACTGAGTAAAGCCAAGTGGATTGACTTGCGAGAGCATTGCTGCTCAGGCCTTCACCTTGGGCTAACTTTCTCTCATCTGTTCTCCAACTTTAAATCTTTCAGATTGAAAACAAATGTCTTTAAATGCGGTATGCAAGAAAAGAAATATGGATAGAAAGCCATAATTCTATCATGTTTAGGTCATTGACGCCTCCAGATTTCTTTAGAAATACTTCCCCTAATCCTGCAGCAAGGAGGACTATCACACAACTATCAAAGATAGTGGTAGGCCCTTTGAACCTTTCTAAGCCTTTTCAGAGTTTCTACAAATCAGGGTGTGAATTATTTAAACCGTTTTTCCCTCATTTCGGCATGAAGAATTCTCTTCACCACATTTTGACTGCAGTCAGCCTTGTAAAGAGTGAGGCCTCTGTACCCTTGCCAGCTGAGAAGCCATTCACCCGTGCATTTATTTTACTTAGTCATAAATTCACCAATTTAACAGACATTTATTGAGTACTTTCTATGTTCCAGAAGTGCACCAGGCACGGTGAGAAAGGATTAAACAATATGCGTGTTGTGTCTTAAAAGAGTAGGGCAGATTCAAGGCCTACTCCCAACTCACTTTCCTTTTATTCACCTCCCCTGTGGAGCTCCGCAGCTCTCCAGCCTCCCTGAAGTGTGGTGTTGCCATCTGACATAGTCCAGGACCAGAGATACAAGAAAATATCTGCTCCAATGTCTGGAAAAGCTTTCCTGATGAAATGAAAGACCTAGCTAGAGCAGAGACTTTGGCTCTGCAAAGAATTAGCTGCTGAATCAATGCCAGCCACTGGTTTCTTTCATCTTGACATTTTCTGTGTAAGGAAACAACCTCTCTTTACGCCACCCCGAGTCAAATTTGGTTACTTGCATCCCAAAGCATTTCTAACCAAATCAAGGAACCCACAGTCTTTTTGAAAATTTGGACACAGATAACCATGAAATATAAGGCAAAAAGAAGAAAAGGCTGTTAGAGATGCTCCAACAAAGTGCTGTTAGCCTGGAGGAAGGAATGTAAATCATATCTGTCTAGGAACCATTGAAAAGGAAGAGATGGGTGGGGTTTGAAAAGTTGGGGGGAAAGGGGGAAAATGGGAAGATTTTTGCTGTTGCATCTACTTATTTAAGTAAAACTGCTTCAGGAATCATGTGAGGCAACTAACTTCTCTTCATCAAAGCTCAGACGACAGAACTGTTGTCCCACAGGACCGGGTAACATGGCAGTAGGGTTGGGACAGTAGGAAGGCAGGACAACGAGGAAGAACTAATATTTTTGCCAGAGTTGATGTAGCTACACTATGAGCCATAATTAGGGGGAAAAGAGAATTTTTAGGAAGTTTTGATAAATGTTCAATGGAATAACTCCTTTCCTTTTCAGATACTTTAATAATGACTTGTATTATTTTTTAGTGCTTTTGGAAGTGGATGTAGATTCTACTGAATGAATTACTTACTATCTGTACAAAACAGAAATTTTAGGTAACTTAGGGCCAGAATATTCAAGTTTCACATACATTATCACCCTTAATCCTCACAACTACTCTGCAAAAAAGTGATTAAAAAAAAAAAAATGAGACTGTGGCTCAAAGGACTAAGGAACTTGCTGCACCTCTTATCTTTAGAAAGTTGCATAGTAAAAATGGAATAGACTGCCCATTTCCAAAATCCGTTCTTTTTCTACTATATTTAGCCTAGAAAAAAGGGAGAAGGTGAAGAAAAATAAGAAAGAGGTCAACAAACAGGGTTGAGAGAAAAAGAATCCCTGAAATTCCATAATATAGAACCAGAAACCAAAAGGGCTTATTGTTCTATATAGAGAAGGAAAGAATAAATCCACGCTTTTTTCATTAGGTGAAAGGGAGCTACACTACTAACTACCTGGGTGGCTTTGGAGAAATTTCTTAACATCTCTGGGTCTCAGTTTGAGATAATGCATACAAAGTCTTTAGCGACAGTGCTTGGCATGTTGTAAGTTTCAAAACTGTTAACTATTATCATCACCATGATTACTATGATTATATGTTTCCCTGCCCCAATCAGTGCTCAACTATAATTGAAATTTTTTTGTTGCATTCCTCTTCTGTTCTTTAAAAAGATTGGTTTCCAAGTGGTCAAAAAGGAAACAAGAGCTGCCTACAGGCGATGGAAGAAAAATAATATCAGGAGAGCAGTCTGCAACGTGAAGACTCTTGGACCATCACCAAGATCTGCAGGACTTCACTCCATGGCCAATAAAGAACATACACGCCACTCTTCTATGCAGCCCGGCGTCCAGAGAGCCAACGCAGCCAGCTTCTGTGGCTGGAAGGGGGGCGATCGAGCAGGGAGACTGAAGGCAAAACCAGAAGGTCACAGAGGAAGGGGCCTCCCACTCTCCAAGAAAGATGAAATTGGATCATTTATTCCTTTAAACTTGAATTCAGTTTCTTACAAAGCACAGGACACGCCATGACTGGTTTTCTGTGTTTTTTTTTTTTGAGTGCTGTTTCACCTGAAACATTTTCCTAAAGATCTCTAAGCTGATTTCCTAAAAATATTTAATGGTTTTTCCCTAAAAATGCCTAAACTTGCAACAGTTGCAAATAAATATTTTGTTGGGATTCTAGGAATTGATTCTTAAAACTTTAATATAGTTGTAGATAATAAAGGTTTCTAGATGGTTTAATAGCTAGACCAGAAGTGCTCACCGAGCAAGCACCAGGACCCCGGAAGGTATACAGCTGAAGGCAGGTGAATAGCGTCATGTACACCAGGCTGGGAAAAGTCCCTGGATAATTTAAGCCTGAGGGGAAATCCTTAGTAAGTGAAACATGAGATACAAAGAAATTTGCAGCAGGAGATCACTGAGAACAGACTGAGTGCCTCTGGGCTCCAAATAAAGCTGGTGAGGGGCAGACCCCCCAGAGGTGGGAGAAGGAACAACTGGCCAGTAGTTATCCAGCCTTCCATCTGTTCCTCTCTGGACCCCTGTCGGCTCTTCCCATTTTCTTTCTCTCCTTTAGTTTCAGTCTTGAGTCTGGGACCGAAAACTCCAGGTGGTGTGAACATAGCAATTTAATAATGTAGAAGTATATTAGATTTTAGATATAATTTCAGAGCTGGGGAGGGTTTGGGGATGGTTAATCCTGCCCAGACTAGATCAGAGTGTCCTCATTTGGATACCACCCTCAGGCTGCAGGATGGCTCCAGGGGCACTGGCTGGGAAGGAAAATAGGAGAAGGGGAAGGCAGAGAAAGAACAATGGGACAGACACTCCATGGGGAGTAGCAGCTAAAATTGCCATAAGACATTCCTATAGCATCTGTGATTCAAAGTCTGGGCTACTCCTGGGTTACTCTTTACTTAAGCTTTGCAAATGTGACTAGATGTTAGAGAAACGACAGAAAAATAATGGTTGGGGGGAATCTCAGTGTCCCTTTTGTGAGTCCTATGTCCCCAGTCAGAGCTTTGCTTACGGACAGGGAATCAAACCCTCCCAGCTTCTCAGCGGAGGCACGTGGGATGTGTGCATTCCCACACACCGCTGCCATCTCCCCAATTCATGCCGGGGAGCTGCTATGTGCCACGGAGCTTACCATTTTCAAAGCAACTAAGCTTCACGGTTAAGGCCCTGGAATCAGACAGCCTGAGAGCAAACATTACCCTCTTATTCGCTGTGTGACACGGGGCAAATTAACTCACTTGTCTAGCATGAATTTAATGAACCAAAGTGTGCCAGGCACTGGGGACACAGCAATGAACAAAAGGCCTTCCCTGTCCCAGAGAGCTTACCGTGTCGTGGGGGAGACAGACAACAACAACTAAGGATACAGGGTGGGGCACAAGGAAGTCCACAGTTGTGAGTACACAACACAGATTTTATTCCTGTACCATTTTTTATCAATTCATATTTATACAATGTTATACAATATAATATAATACTTATCTTGTTATTTTCCATGCGAACCGCTGTAAACCCACTTTCACCCCACCCTGTATGTGAGTATTAAACCATGAGGGTGCTTAAGAGAAAAAAAGTACAGAGCACAGAAGGGAGATACAAAGTATGGGGGTGTGGGACTGTAATTTCAGGTAAGGTGCAAAGGGAAGGCTTGCTAAGGAGGTGGTTTTTGAGAAAATAATATGAAGGAAGAGGCAGTGGAGACAGTTGGGGGAAGAGCATTCAGAAAGAGAGAACAGCTAGCATGATGGCCCCAACGTACGGGGACAGGGAGGGAACAAGGAGGGCAGAGAGCTGACTGGAGGAAGCGAGAGATCAGAATAAGGCGAGGACAGAGCGGCAACCCAGTCACGAGGCCTCCGTGGGACGCAGGGCAGATGTTGGCTTTTACTGTGGCCACCACGGGAAGCTGTGAAAAGGGTTTAAGCAGAGGAGTAACAAGTCTGACCCAGGTTTCGACAGGGTCATTTTGTCTGTGTGTCTAAGAACAGACTAAAGAGAGAGACGGGTGGGAACAGGGAGATCAGTCAGGAATCTATTGCAATAAATCCAGGCAAGAGAGATGGTGGTTCATATTCATCAACACCTCCGTGTGCCTCCTTCCTCATCCGCGACACAGGAAGTGACACGCACAGCTCTGGGCAGGCAGGGACGTGTGGCACGAGGAGACAGATGTGCAGCCCTTAGAACAGTGCCTGGCACACAGCAAACACCTCCATGCTAGTTATTACATGGTCTTCTTTGAATTTCTCAATTATGCCCATTTTATGGAGATAGAAACTGAAGCTCAGAAAACTTAAATGACTCGTATAAAGTCACAATACCGTGAAAGTGTAACAGGCATGGCTTAAACAGGAGACCTAAGCCTGTGTGTGTTTTTAATATGTTTAATGATTGGAGAGAGAGAGGAAGGGAGAGAGAGGAAGGGAGAGAGAGAAACATCCATGTGAGAGAGAAACATCGACTGGTTGCCTCCCATACCTGCGGCGGCCAGGGATCGAACCACGGCCTAGGCGTGCGTCCTGACCAGGAATTGAATCCGCACGTTTTGGTGTGTGGGACGACGTTCCAACCAACTGAGCCACCCAACCAGGGCAAGCCCGTGTGCTTCAGAGTGTGATAATTTCCTGCCACTTTCAGGGGAGTCACTCATTCAGACTCATCCTTGCCACTAACACTTGCTCTGACTCTGTCCATCAGATGAACCAGTCATCCAAAATGGTCCTTAGCAAACCCTGAGCCACAGAACAAGTAGGTTCGATGAATGGGAAGAGATGGGGAGAGACTCCGAGGATCCGGACACTCCAAGCCCATTCCGAGAATTCAGAGAGAGTGAAGTCGAGACACTTTAGAAGGAAGGTAAAATGAAGAAGTGTAGAAAGAAGATGAAACATATGAGCATGTAGGACAAGCAAAGGAGGGACAAGAACAGAAAGAGAAGGTCAAGTTCTACAGGCAAATTTTACCTTCTTCGAAACCCTACTCAAAGCTGTGCCTATATTCCTTCTTATATCTTTTCATTTTCTTGAATGACTTTGGTTTTGATCTCCTCCAAATTTTCCACATGTCTCTTTAGCACCAATAAAATGCATATGACCAGTAATATTAAGAAACCATTAGGAGGGCAGCTGAAATACAGAAGGAAGTATCCCTGAAATTAAGGCCAATTGGAGAGCATGATCACTGTAGTCAGGAGCCAGTTAACAAGGAGAGTGCTTCCTTCCTGGAATGAGTTATTCATACTCTTCTCTTTTTTTACCAGAACCAGGAGACACTCTTTTCCTTTCAAATCCTTCTTTCTTCAAAGGAAAGATGTCTCTGATTTTTTTTTTGCTTTACTTTTTCTGAAAAAAAAAATCCAGTCTATCAAAACATTTGTAATATAAATAACCCGCCCCTGTGTTGTGAAAGATCACGGCACAACTTTGATTCTGCCAGCACCTGCAGTACAGTCTTCGCCCATGAGTATGCGCCCCCTTTTCATTAGAAAGCTTAATGCATGCTTGTATTCACGACCAAAAGTAATCCTGGCTTAACTAGTGTTCAAATTTATATGCCCTCTCTTGTACAGATAAGCCCTTGGAAATTAATAAAAATGTCTTCTAATTTATGCAAATCACCATAATCAGATTTGCCGTTAATTTTATGTGCATTAAGTTCTATTTAGAAAATGAAGAGAGCTTGGCCAAGGCCAGAGCATGCACGAATCCAAGCCAAAGAAATCCTCATTCCTATAAAAATGTGGGGAGAAGGGGGCACTGCACACAGGGACCAGACCTTTTATTAATGTGATAGCGTACGAGGCTAACAAGACCATCTTCGAGTTATTTTATATCTTCTCCGGTAAAACTGAATCTGAAAGATCGAGTCAGACACCCGGGGCTGTAAAAATGTCAGAGGATGAGCCGAACCGCAGAGCCAGCACCAGCAGAGGCAAGTTCATTTCTCGCTGGACTGAGAAAGTTACAACGGGAGACCCTCTCCTCCCAAAGGGCCCTGGACACTGAAAGCAGTGCAAGAATCATGGTGACTGACACTTCACCGTTTTGCCTTCACCCCTAATGGAATGCTAGATAATGTCTTCCAAATCTTTAACAATAAAGCAGCAGTTGTGTTTTTTAAATGTGATTTGCTGTAGTAAATGTAATTAGGGGCATTCAGCAGGGAGCCCCCAACAGCCGGCCAAATCTTGATTTCGGTCACCCCGGCAATGGCTCCCCAAAGACCCTGCCTCTTAGCAGTTACATCTGCTCACCTAATTGACAATGCAGGCGGGAATTGTTGTAATTTGTTGTCTTTGGACCACATCAAAAACCTGTAAAATATGTTGTCAGGGACAGCACCTCTGTGAGTCCATACCAGTTATTTGGGAGAGAACTTATGATTTCACAGAACAGACTGCCTTTTTCATGGCACTTACAATACACTAATATCTGTAAACATGAAACATATTCTGTTATGGTACTTGTCCAAACAGGTCTGAGAAGTTACATGTGTGAGATAGGTGAGCCTCGACTGGAATAAGTTAGAATGAGCAGGCAAGAGGAGAAAAATACATTTTGTTATTGAATCAGATAACCCATGTGAACCATGGTTTTTCTGTATTCAATGAATATCAAGTATCTAAGAATTATCAAGAACAAACATACTCTCATTTTCTTTTCCACTTGGCCGGTGAGTTTGTACTAACTTAGCCTAATATACCATGTTGAAAAAGTAATTCAATCAGGTTGAATAATGTTTATAATTATGTGCACATTTAAGTGTTAACTTTTTGGTCCTCTGTTACTATCATCTGTTTTGGGTTTTTTTTGAAACTAGAACAAAAATAATTCAAGTAGAGGTTGAGTAATTTAAAGCATATAGCTAGAAAATTTTATTTCTCTGAATTGCAATGAAAGAAATCAAGAAATTCATTTCAACACGGCTCAATTTTCCTCGATTCTTTCAATAAACAGCTCCCAGAGATGTGGCTTACATCACAGCAGCTGTAAGAATGGCGCTCTCCTGAGCTGCACAGAGCAAACCCGTGCAGCCCTCCTGGGTGGTGGCTCAGAGCTCCCTGGCCACTGTGGACAGAGCGCAGGCTTCGTGAGCCACTTCCTGAGTGTCCACTCCACCTTGTGCAAAGTGAGAGTTTCACCTAGAGACCACTTGACATTATAAAGTCAGATTAGTCATTTGTTCCATTTTGCCAGACATTGTATTCTCTCTTCTGGATTTCCCATCTACGAGAAGGAATATTAAATGAGATGGTAGGTTTACCCAGTAATGTTTATTGAGAAACTACTACATGCTTTGCAAAGTACTTTGTTATTTTAATTAATCTTCACAATAAATCCATGTAACAATATCACTATCTCCATGGGATGACTCAGTTGATAAATTAGAAAATGTATTTAATCCCAGATCTAGTTCATTCCAATGCACGTGCTATTCCCTCTACATATTACCATACTGCTATGATAAGAGCATGCTTTAATAACTGGCTATGGAACTCCCCAAAATGGGATGATCGATTGTCAGCAAGATGATGCTGCAGTGTGAAGGAGAGTTTTAAAGTATTGTGCAGACTTCCCGGGGAAAACGGCAATGCAGTTAATATGAAGAAGTGCGTGCAAACTCCCCCGATGCAGACACTGCCGAGAGGACAGACTGAACTGAATGCAAGTCGCCCGTGCCCAGGAGTGGAGGGTGGCAGAGTTGTGCAAAGCCAGTGTGGCCATGGGTGTGATGAGTCAGGAATGTGAGAAAACACAGATGGAAGGCACAAGCTACTAGATGAATCTGTGACCAAGGGGAGGTGTACTAAGACTAAGGGAATCCAGGTCAGAGGCTCAGAGGAAATCAAACGAGCGTCTACTGGCTTAAAGGAAAAGAACAAAAGCAAGAGTTGGGGAGAGTAGGGGCAGCATTCCAGAGGAATGCCGACTGACTGAGTCAGGGCCTGAGACCAGAGGTTAAAGAAAGGTTGAGAAAGGAAGTTTCTGATTCCTTAAGAGTTTTGGCCACCGCCGGAGGTGGGAGAAAGAGGAGAATGTTTCCAGAAGGATTATGTTGTGTGTTGTTAAAAGATCAACTGAGGCACGATAAAATTCTTCAGAGCTGATTTGAGTAAAAGTAAATTCCAATGGGTCAGTGCCAAATTGGGAATTGTTAGGGGTGTTGCCAAGAGGAACCAGAGAAGAAACAGAGAAAGCGCGGGAAACACAGAAAGGAAAGCGTTGGACTGCGTACAGCTCAAAGCCTGGTTGGCTCTCTGTGACTGGTTGTCCCTAGTGTTGTGACTGCATTCCCTTGAGGCATTTACAGGTTTAGATGTTAGTTTACTTCTGCAGGCCATGGCATTAGAGCCACCTCCATCTAATGGCCTTCTTATTCATGTAATAATATTCACCAAATCCCATTTCCTTTTCTCCTGGCTCACAGCTGGGCAACTTTCCCCCATCTCTCCGGAAGTTACATGCGGCCGGTGGGGTTGAATTTGGCCACTGGAATGAGAGTGAGATGACAGACACCACTTCATGGATGAAATGGTTAAGACACTTGTCTTCTCCCCAGTCTCCTTCCCCACCTCCTGACGACATGAAGAAGGCACCAAGTTCCAAAGGTAAGTGGAGTCGCAGATGAAAGGAGCCTAGGCCTCTAATGAGCACGTGGATGCAACCACCCGGAAACTACGTGTTGCCCTGTGACATGAGCGAGAGATACCCGTGTATTACCAAACGCCTCTGAGTGTAGGGAGTCGATCTCTGACAACTGGGGCTGTACCCTAACTAACCACAAATGGCTTAGGGTCAGGGCCTCCAGGAAGGCTGTGTGGACGGATAAAAGAGTGGTACAAGTGTCACTGGAACCATTTAAAATGTGTAAAAGTTAGCCAAGCTCACTGAGCGAAGTAGGCCTCCACGCACTCAATGGTCCTGCTTTCCCTCTGCATCCAGGGGCGGGGTCCGCCGTGGGAAGAGAGGAAAGGCTTCCTGAGGCTTTTCTTCAAGAATTCCAGGTAGGAGGGTTGGAGATAGACATTAAACTTACTAAATTTTCTTTAAAAAGCAATTAATTTCAGACAATGAAAAGCACTATGAGGGAAATAAAATTGGCAGATTTGGTAAAGGTGAAAGGCAAGCTAGCTACTTCAATTACAGTGGTCAGGGAGGCCTCTCGGAAGTAATTTTTGAGCTGAGAAGTAAATGATGAAAAGAAGCCAGGCACGAACAGACCAGGGGGAAGAGGAAAGAGCAAGGACACAAGCCCTGGAGGGAGGGCAAGGTTCACTTGTACCTGGACAGACAGAAAGGGCTGCTCCAGCCAGGGGGGCAGCCAGAGAAGGTGAGAGGGGAGAGGAGGGCACCGCACACTGTGCAGGCCCTGTTAGGCCACGCTCTGGAGTTGCTGAGATTTTTCAAAAATGTATTTTAAAGTCAATAGACAGCGATTAGAGGTTTTTTTTCTGAGCTGTCATTTATTTTGTTTTTATTGATTATACTATATTCATTGCCCCAATTTTTTCCTCTTTACCCTCATCTGCTCAGTTCCTTCCTTCCCTCCAACAATCCTCCACTTAGGTGATGTCCAAGGGTCTTGTCTATAAGTTCTTTGGCTTCTCCGTTTTCTACACTGACATTTTTTAATATTATGGATTTTATACTCTGTGTAATGGGACTTAGTTTAGCTTTATATGATTATATATATTAAATGTCTTATACTGAAGAGCAAAATTTAATTGTACTTTGAACTAGATTAATGGGTAGAGACAGGGAAATATCCCTCATTTCAAGGAAAAAAATACAGTTATGATGGAGAAGCTCCCAAACACACATTTTTATCTTGGGTGGCAATGATTTTGAACCTGACATCTCCAAGGGATGGCATGTTGACCCCATGGCAGCTTTTGAAGACCACTATAATACTTGTCAATGCTTGTATAATTCCCTGTGTTACATAAAAATAAAAAAAATTAGTCAGGTGCTGGAAAATTTGGGGGTGTGTTCCCAGTCTTTCTCAAGGTCACCCTACAATCTGTTTCATATCATTATTTTTCCTTTGGAGCATTACTTAAAAAACACCCAATTCAGAAGCCCTGACATTTATATAGATGGAAGGAAAATACCACAGTATAATTTAAATTGCAAATAAAGAAACAAGGTA
This sequence comes from Macrotus californicus, assembly GCA_007922815.1. NCBI lineage: Eukaryota > Metazoa > Chordata > Mammalia > Chiroptera > Phyllostomidae > Macrotus > Macrotus californicus. Next base: position 15,128 of record VMDR010007107.1, on the reverse strand, counting down.
TTTGTGTCAAAAGGACCAATACATTAGTGCCACTTTCCCTTCTGACACATCTGATGATCTCGAACACCACGTGACAAGCATCCTGCTAGGGCCAGCGGTCTGTAGGCCTCCTTCCTGCACGAGCCCTGTGATGTGGAAGTGTGTATGCTGACGTATGATGCCAAATGACTAGCGCGTCTGCTGAAATTAGTTATTTCATTCGGTTGCAATCTGAGCATGAGGATGTTTGGTTCAAGGTTCTATGTTTGCTGATTTTACTTTTTTAACTTGTAGACATAAGGCTTGCATTAAAATCTGAATGAACAACAATTTCTTCTCCTGCCTAATTAACCCTGTGGTGAGTGACCCAATCTCCCTTTGTCATCTAATATCTGTTTAGCAGCCATCAGGTACATGTTACAAGGCAATAGATTTTTCTCCTTAATTTTTACCTGTGAATGAGTGTGTGTACACACATGTGCATGTGTGAAAGAGTGTGTGTGTGTGTGTGTGTGTGTGTGTGCAGACTCTTAAGATATCCTGACAACTGAATATCTTAAACAATTACTAGTGACACCCTGGCTGGTGTGGCTCAGTGGATAGAGCACCACCCTGCAGGTGGAAAGGTTGCCAGTTCAATTCCCAGTCTGGGCACATACCTGGGTTACAGGCTAGGTCCTCTGTTGGGGGCATACGAAGCACAACCTATAAATGTTTCTCTCCCTCCCTTGCTCCCTCCTTTCCCCTCTCTCTAAAAATAAACAAAATCTTTTAAAAAAGTTACCAGTGACACTGGCTGCTTGATAAACCTTCCCTTCCCAGAGGCGCCACACCACAGAAAGCCCCTGCTAGCAGCGAAGGAGAGAATCCTTGTATGCCAATGACTGTCCCCACAGCCCTGATGGCTCTGTGTCAAGGAGCGTATTCAGCAGCACAGACCATCCAGCTAACAGGCCTTGCTGCACAGCCTGGGATCTTGGCTTGTTGCCACAGGCACCAGACAGCCCAGCCAGAGTGGGTCTCAGCCCGTCCAAGGCCCTGAGGATGATAACAGATGTCTGAAATGGGTTTTCCTGGACTAGGACTACACATTTACGCAGTGTGGTTTGTACATTTCTAACTGATTTTATGAGCTGCCCTGTAGTCTGCAGTCCAACACACAAGAGATACTAGAATTATCAACAGAATGTGTATGTGATAAATTTTACTGGGACTAACCAAGTTCTGAGAGAGATGTGAATCAGCCCGTATCGAGGAAGGGGCACCCTGCCCGCCCTTCACCGATTTTCCAGACAATTGGATAGATCTGTTAATGCATTTTGAATGAGGCTTTAAAATGCATGGTTTGAAAGCAAGAATTATAAAACCACAAGATTCTTCAAAGCACGTCCCTATAAATATCCTGCAATACACTTTCCCGTTTGTCCTTTCCAAAAAAGATGGAAAGATGGAAATTTCTTTCAAATTTTTTCAATACTTGTCTTTTTTTCCTATTTTGTTCTCTTCAGAATTATATCACCTCAAAGACATCCTCAACAGTTTAATTCCATTTCTCTGAGTCAGAGAGAAGTACAAAACCATTTGAAAAGACATTATGCTTCCAAAATACTTATCTCTAATACAATTTACATTTCCTGTAAAAATATGTATGGTGCCTACTGCTGCCTTTAGAAATGTGAGTTATCTCTGATTAATTTAGGAGGCTTTGAAGGAATGAGTCTAGAAGTCTTGATTATTAATTACACCTATCATGGAGAAAATTCTCTCCAATGATTTATTAACTACCGCATTTAGCCCAAAATGAATTCCTGCAGAAACTGGGTAAAATCATGAGGCAGGTAACCCCCCTAAATGGAATGTATTTATAAAAAATTGTGTATTTATTCTTCCATGTTTAAACTTCAATCACCTTCAAAGTACTTTTCATTTGATGTAATACACCTACCAAGATGTTTTTGCCACTGCTCAAAACAGTTTGTGAACTCACTGATTTTGAAACCTTTTAATGCTTCTGCCATTTTTTGTTTCACCTCTTCCACACCAGCAAAATGTTTCCCTTTAAGGGCTATTTTCATTTGGGGAAACAAAAAACAGTTGCTTGGGGTGAGACTGGGTGAATAGGGAGCGTCAGGCACGGGGGTCTTGCCATTTTTGGCCAAAAGCTGCTGAACACTGAGCACGGTGTGGGCAGGTGTGCTGGTAAATCGCCCATCATGAAATGGGCAAATGCACTGAAAGAGGCTTCAAAAAAATTAACTGAAGCCAAACGCAGCCTCTCACAACAACGCCAGCTGGTACACTGATATAGACAAGTTCCTAGAACACTCCTCTAGCTGGGAAGTCTGTATTACAAGGGGCCTGCCCTCCAGAAGATAATTCTCATTTTTTGGGCTCACCCCTTGCACATGGGAAATTAATATTTTGTATAAACTAGATTATCACTAGTTTATGTACAGGACTAAATAAATTATACCCAGAAATAAGCAAAAAAAATAATATAACATCACTCTTCCAACATGTGATTCTGATTTTCATATTTTAACCAATAGGGAGCTGAGCAACAAGAAATCTTTTTAAAAAGTACACTGGGTTTTCATGTAAGCACATCTAATAATTTACTTTATTGAGGGTGATAGTTTTTTTGTAACTTTTTAGACCTTCTCTTCGTTATGTATGAATAACATTTTCCAGGATGAAAAATAACCTTTAACTCACACATTAGTGCTTTACCCTATTTTCTAATTAGTTTACCAATTTTTAAAACTGATTTTAGAACACACTAAAGAAGTTATCTACATTTTTACAGGGAAAATTAAAGGTATTTTGCGATTGTTTTCTTCTTTGTGAAAAGAAATAAATGTAAATCAAATAAAGTATCAGGCCACGTGAATTGAGTACACTGCACGCACGACTCACGCACTCTGGAATTTCTCACCGAAAAACGTGTCTGGGGACGCGGACAGTGCAAGGCACCGCTATCAACAGGCTTCCTGCAGCTCCAATGTCGTCAGGATGCAGTAGAAAAATATCTGCAGATTTGGCTTTGTCTACAAATTCATTTTCCGTTTAAATATATATTTTATAGAGAGGGAAAGATCAGATGATTTAAAGGTATGAATAATAAGGTTCTGGGGTGACAGATTCTAAACATACCAAGGCGAGGGGTCACCATGAAGACAAAATTAGATAAAAATCAATGAACCTGTTTTGTCAATGATAAAGTCTCTCTAAATGTTGCTTATTTTCTGCTCAACGAAATCTATAGGATTTGGGGGAGGATTTAAAGATGTAATAAATACTATCATCTCTTTTTACTAGAAAGGTGCTGTATTAACATTAGTTTGCATTATATTTCCTTAATTTCCTTCCCAAATTACTGTATCTTCCTTAAAGCAGGATGGGCCAGTGCACATTCGGTGGCACTGACTGACCAGGTGAGAAATCCACGTCAGCTCCCCAGTCGTCTGCACCCACCCAGTGGTAAGATGAGAGCCTACAGCAACGCCGGCCTTACCGACGTATTTTCACTCATCAAGTGAGATCATGAAGGTGAGCCCATTTGTAAACATCAATGTTCAAATAAATGGATACGAATAAACAATGGTTGCGTCGGCCCTCTTGGATTGAAATAAATTTTGTCCACAGACTGTTTAGTTTGGCCCACAAGACATGGGTGGTGTTCACATTTTTAAAGTGTTAAAAATTTATATATATATATATATATATATATATATATATATATATATATATATATATATATATATATATATATATATACATATATAATAAAAACTCCATGTGGCCTGCCTAAAACATATACTGCCTACCTCTTTATAGAAAAGTTGGCATTAATGGAGACTTGTACTCTCAAATTTTAATACTTTACTGGGGTACACTTTACATGCAATAAATTATAGTAAATGATTTATGAGCTTTCCAGTGAAACTGTCCTCCTGATCAAGAGACTAAACATTTCTATGACCTTTAGAAGTTTCTTCATGTTTCTTTGAAATCCATCCTTCCCTCCACCCCTTTCCCCAGACTGATCTGCTCTCTGTTATCATAGGTTAGTTCACGTTTTATAGAACTTTATACAAATAAAATTGTAGTGTATATTCTGTTCTGTCTGGCTTCTTTTACATAGCATGATTTTGAGACTCAGCTATTTGTGCGTGTATTTGCGGTTTGTTCCATTTTACTGCTGAGCAGGGTTCTACCCCACGAGTGTATCTGAGCTTGGTTACCCATTCTCTTTCTGATGGGCACTTTTCCCAGGTAAATATACAGAAGCAAAACTTCTCAGTAATATGGTAACTATATGTTTACCTTTACAAGAAACTGCCAAATTGTTTTTTTCAGAGTAGCTGTACCACTCTATGTTCCCTGAGGAAATCCCTGCCCCACACCTTTTAACACTTGCTATTGTCCTGTGTGTGTTTGTTTATTCTTAGCAATTCTGGAGGTGCAACATTATATCATTGTAGTTTTCCTGAGGCCTCCTGGCTTCCCTCCTTAACCAAACTCTAGTCAGGCTGCTCAGCTCTGTCTCGGGAGACCTCAACTTTGACCTATAAAAACTGCAGATTCTCAGCACAAATGTTCTTGTCTTACACTCCCCACCCCAACAACACACCAGCATAGTTTCTAACAGTTCAAGGCCTCATCCCTAGGATGACCCCAGCTCCCCTTAAAATGGTAGGTAATGGGCAGCTAGGCCCCTGGACCTCCTCTGATAACTCTCAGTTGGGAATCCTTTCTCTGCCTTTGAGATACAAATCTACCACCCCAGATTGTTTTCTCAGTGAGTCATCTCTTTGAAATGCAGACATTCTGGAGATAACTCTCTCATCTTGCTCCCAGGTCCTCTGGGAGGTTAAGGGCTCAACTTCTTTGGGCTTTGGGCTACAATTTGCATCACCACTTCCTGTAATAAAGACACAAGATTTTTGTTTCCCTTCTGGACAAATGCAGACTAACAAACTCAGATGGCCTGGTCACATTAACTAAGTGCCCCACCTTCCTGTTTTTTGTAAAGTTTCTACTTTCATAAATCTACTCAGGCCACCACTGTCCTGCCCTCGCTGTTCCCTCAGTCTCCCTTTAAAACACCTTGTCACTTCTGCGTGAAGCCGTGTTCACACTGGACTCTTTTCCCTGTTGCAGTACTGTTACTGAACAAAATCTGTCCTCACCACTTTCCCCAGTGCCTGGCGTTGTTTATTTCTGACACTAATAAATTCGAGTGTCTTTTGATATGCTTATTGGTCACTCACCTGTCTGCTTCTGTGAAGAGCCTGTTTATACCTTGGTCATGCATTAGTGCCTTCTTGTTACTGAGGTGTAAGATTCTTTATGTATTCTGAACACAAGCCCTTTTTCACATATATATGAAATATATGTATCAAATATACATAAATATATGTGTCACATAGTTTCTGCCAATCTGTGGTATGACTCTCATTTTATTCACTGTGTCTTTAGAAGAGCAAGGTTTTATTTTGATAAAATTTAATTTATATATTTTTCTTTTATGATTCTATACTAGGGTTCTCCAATGCAACAGAACAGAATGTGTGTGTGTGTGTGTGTGTGCACATGTGTAGATATATTTAGTATGTATGTAGATCTATACATACATCCTGTTGGTTCTATGTCTGTCTACCTATGTAGATATAGATATTTCTATACATAACTGTATCTACATAAATATGTATAGATATAGATATGTATAGCTCTGTAGACAGATTTATTTTAAGAAATCATCTCACACGATTGTGAAGACTTGATGAGGCCAAAATATGAATCTTTAAAAATCTTAATGGTTATACCAAGTCAGGTCAAAGTGAATTAATTGAGTAACCAGCATATGTGTTTGTAATTAGTCTACTCGGTGAAGTTGGTTTTCCCAGGATCTGTACACACTGAAATAAATTAGACTTTGCTCCCTCGTCACCTGACCAAACTCACATTTGGCTGAAGACAGACAGCCAAGTGGAGGCACAAGGAAGGAATACAGGAAAGGGACTTTGGGTCACAATATTCAGTGGAGATGCTATGGAGGCCTTGAATGGAGACAATGAACGTTAACAGTGAGGGAATGAGAATGGAGGAGCCTTCTACCTCGTGGATCCGGAGCCCTTTCATCACATGAACACCTCACACATGCAGGTAGGTGCTGGCTCTACATGAAAGCACTGTTTCATTACTTCAAACAATGTGGGAATAGGAAAAGTGAGTAACTTCTGGGAAAAACTCCAAAAAGTACATTTCGTAGGAGGGCAATTTTCTCAAAGCATAACCTCAGAATTCCGAAAGTGAAAATTAATCAAAGATACATCCTTTTAAAATTAAAAGATTTGAGCTGAATAAATATGGGTCATGTGCAAGGTTTTCTTCATTGAATGGTGGGTGAATGCTGAACACAGCAGGGCTGTTCTGGGGATAATGCAGTTCAATGTTAATAGTTCTCTTTGAAAACATGTTGACTAACTTTCAGCTCACGCAAGAGAACTATGTCTGGACGAGGGCACTTTGCGTCAAGGTGTTAACCCTAGTTGTCCTAGATGCAGAGCAAGCTATGGGGGGGAGGACAAAACATTTGAATCCCTCCCAACCCCCATTCTTAGCTAACCCTTCCACAAGTTACCTTCACATCTATTATCTGAATAAACTAAGAATAAATCATACAACCTTGAAAGAGAGATTTTTTTCATAAATATTAAAATCAGAAAACCTTGAAAGGTATGGTATCTCCACTTTTCTAATGAGAAAATTCCTTTTAGGTAAATTAAGTCACACAGCTAATGGTAGATCCAGGAGTAGAAGATGAGTCTAATTTCCAAGCTTTACACACTGCATTATCTTTGTTAATAACTAGCTCAACCTTTCGGCCATTCGCAAAAACTTATTGAATACCTACTGCATTCCAGGCGTTGTGCCGGGGGTTAGACATACAATGATGAATTAGACATAATGCTTGTCCCCCAGGGAGTTCAGTCCAGTAGGGAAGAAGACATGTGAACAAACATAAGGTGTGTGTCACTGGTTCTTACCCACATTTGCAATTAAGGAGACCAAGTGCCCTGCAAAGATATCTCCCAAGATCATCAAGTATTCCTGAGGCTCCAACTAGTATTATAAGTAAATCTTCCTTAGCTCCCGCAGATGTGAGAACTAGTGACCAATGGTCTATAATGATAAAAGACATCGTTTGACTTGCATCGTTTTGACTGCAAAGTAATCTTTTTTTTAATTAAATGAGTTGCTAACTAATTTTCCTCAGAATCTCAATTTTGAGCTTTCTTGGAGATGTAGAAGAAACCTGCCCCACATCCCACCTGGCAGGAACTGAGCACTGAGCAGCCGTGCTCCCTTTCCCACAGTAAGACAAACTGGTCTCTGGTTTACCAGGGGCCCACCCCCTTGTTTCACGGACTTACCCTGCTTTATTCACTCACTTTGCCTGTCTGGCCATCAGCCAAATTTTCCTCTCCTCTAGTCTTGACCTTCCCAACTGGTTACCAGTATACTAAACCCTAAAAACTCTTAGTGATCCCATTGAGACCCACAGGAGAATTCCCCTGCAGAAGAATTTTAAAGAAATTCTATGGTGAGAACATACTCTCTAAAAGGAATATAAAACAATACTAGTTTTGCAGAAAATTGTCTTTCGGTGTTTTTCGCACATCCTGTAGGATTCAGATTCAAGTCTCCATGGAGAACTGAGGGGAAGTGTGTATCGACCAGGATCAGCAGCCACGTCAGTAATTTTAACAGAGAGAGTTTAATATAAGGAACTGGCTAAATAGTCATCAGAGGACCGAAAAAGCAAAAAGGACACATCAAGGTAACACAGAGAAAGTAACTCAGGAAGTAGACACTGTCAGCAGGACTTGGGGAGCAAGGGGAAAGTTGGGATTTTTACAACCTGGAAGCCTGGATGAGGAGAACCACCAAGCTAGAATTCGACCTTTGAGAAGGGTGCCCCCACCTGCCACTGGCACCTCTGAGGGGGAAAGGGAACCAGCTGCTGTAGCTGGGTGAAGTGCTCTCCTCTGACATGCACAACAGAGCATTCTCATCTCCTTCTAGTGCTTTCTATTGGCAGAGCAGAGTCCCAGCCCCAGCATCTCAGAGAACAGAGCACGGAGATTGGGAGGTGAGGGATGAGAGCTTACTAATTTGCATGTGGACATAACGTGGTCCTTAAACTGCCTTGCTTTGCAACAACTGAGGCTCTGTTACAGGACAACTCGTTATTCTTGGCTCTTCTTCTCTCAAGCTGAGATTTCTCCCAGAATGGTACTCAGTTCCTTATACAAAACACATTTCTGAAAGACCTGCCTGACCCATAGGACTATCAGATCCCTCTGACTCCCAAAGTACAAATGGACAAATCTCAGGTTGGAGACCTTGCCACACGAATGATTATAACATTAGTTGGGGGTGTATGCAGCATGTGGCAGTAAAGAATTCCAAGAAGAGGAGACGTTGGACCAGCATCGTCGAGGATAATGAGGAGTTTACCAGGAGAAGAGGGAATGAAGGGGAAGTGGACACATGGACACACATGAAGCAACCTCCTCTACTCCCTTCCACTTCCTCCTCCAAGAAGAGCGTGTTGCTGTGTTGTTGGCCGCAGCCATCGAGCTGTGTGGCACGGTCCCACCTTTGTACATGCCTGGGATGACCTCCCACCTCTCCCCTTGTCTGCCTCCTTGTCCTCTTTTAAAAACTCTCTGAGATGTCATCACCTGGAAGAATCTGTCCTGACTCCACAGGTAGAATGAATAACAGTCTTTGAAAGTGTTTCTTTTCTATGGCTTCCATTGTTCAGCTTATGCAACCATAATCATTGTTTTAATTCTACCTTCCCTGATATGCAATAAACGCTCTTGAGAAAAGAATATATATTTTCATTTTAAGTCTATCCTACGCTTAATGTTGATAATTATTAGCCTTCAATAAAGACAGGATATTGTGAAATGTCTTGTTTGGCTTTTTTCCTACAGGGAAGAAGAAATCTCTCTCTCTTTCAGCCTCGCCTTGCCTCACCTCACCCAGCCCCGCCTCCCTGTTTTTCCCTCCTTCTCTCCAAATAGAATGTACACCTAAGAACTTTCAGTAAGAAAAACATCAGTCTAAAATGTAAATACTTACTCTTGTGGCTTTTAGAGTCTGTGATAATTTATTCAACACTGTCACTCGTTAAAATAAAAATCTATTATGTGACCCTTTGGGGCAATCCTTTAGCAGCCCCGCCTTCATTTCCCTCCTGCAGAGCCACACCTGTCTCTCCGTTAGTTCCTACCACCCATCTTCTTCCAAAAGCCCTGGGGACTGCTTTTCCCCCCTCTTCTCAAGAAGGTTATAAAAACCTCCCAAACTTTTCTTAAAGTCACAGTCCATCCATAGCTGTAGGGCCTCCTTGTTGGTCCTGGAACAGAGCTCTTGCCACAAGGGATAGGAATGCACCTAAGACACCTGGTCACAAAACCCCCAATGTACAGTGTCCTTCTGTACTGGACCTGCTCAGCGCCTGAGCCCTCCAGAAGCCTGCAGAGAACACATTGAAATGCAAAAGGATAAAAGAATATTGAGAACAGAAGTGGAAACACGTGAAAAGATCTTAAAAACATAATTTGCATTTAATGAGGAAGAGTCAAGGGTGCTCTCTTGTTAATGGTCCAAATAAATCACCACTTTCTCATTTTCTGGAGAAGTTCATATGGTACTTTGGAAGAAGCACTAACATTTTCCTGCCTTTTGGTGGTACGCAGAAGAAAAATTCAGGAGGTAAATGGTGCAAATAATGGGCTTCCACTCCCCTGAGGGCTCATCTCTGCCAAGAGAACTCTACAATTTCCACGTAGCCAGGAGTTGACATGCTTCATACAGACATTCATTTGTAGGGTTCTTACTTCCAAAAAGGCTTACAATTAAAAAATACATTTAAGTAGGGCTTTTTCACTATGTTCAGCTTAGCATCTTATTCCCATACATGTCCACTGAATGTTGGACTGGTACTTATTTTATTTTTAAAAATAGTAACTACACAACAATTCACAGGTGCGATAACAAGCAAAACAAATCAGAAGGGGATAAAGAGTGAAAGTCTCTCTCTCATCCGTTCCAACCGCTGAGCTGACCTACATTAACGGTCTGCTGCTCCTTCCACACCTACAGTTACTGGGGGTGAGACTGCTGTGATCACTTTGGAGAGCAGTTTGACAATATCCATCAAGTGTGCAAGGCCCACACTCTTTCATCTAGCAATTACGCAGCTCAGAATTTGTCTTGCAGGTATATGTGAACACAGAATATTCTCGGTAGTATTGTTTACAGTAGCAACAGTTTAGAAAGCTTAGAAGTCTGATTAATTAGCATCCTAAGGATAGAATACTATGTAGCTCTAAAATACTGTGAAGCAGGCTGATGTGAAATGAAAAACCACTGTCCAGAATAATGACTATGGTATGGTCTTGTGTGTAATTTTTTATTATATGTTTTTTCACTGTGTACTCATGTAGAGAGAATATTTCTGGGAAGACACACAAGTGAACTTCATAGCAGCTGCCCCTGGAGACAGAGTCGGAGGGACAAGTGAGTCAGAGTAAGAGGGAGGCTTGCTTCGTTATACACCTCTTGGTAGCATTTGACTTTTTTATCAAATGGACCTAGTAATTTTTCAATAAAAGAAAAATCATGGGAAAAAATTTGCCAATCTGACAGATGAAAACTACACTTACTGTCTTTGAACTTCCCCGACAAAAAGTGAAGTTGAGCACTTTGTTCACGTTGTATGGCCATGGCACCCCCTCTTCTGTGAAAGGCCTATTCTTATCTTCCACCCATTTGTGAAAATTGGGTTAACTGCCTTACTCATTTTTAGTGGTTCTTTGAATACAGGAGGTATTAACACCTAGTCTCTCATATACTGCAAATACTCTCCCTAGTCTATTATTTTTCTTTTTATATTACCTATATAATGATTTTGCCATTCGGAATTTGTTATATACCGGGGCAGGCAAAAGGAGGTTTACAGTTGTTCACATGGGAAGACATGCCAGTTATGATTATTACAGTAGCTTTATTAACTCAAAAGAATGTCACTCACGACAGTAAGTCTACTTCTGCCTGCCCCATATATAATTTACATGTGCCTATGTAAACTTGTTGTATAGACTTATTATTTACATGTTTATGTTAATACGTCCATCCTTTTTAATGGCTTCTTTCCCCTCTTTCTTAAGGAAGCCTCCCTCAACCAGAAATTAGAAAAATGTTATTTTTAACATTTAGATCTTTACTCCATCTAGAATTTATTTATTTTTAATTATGTGATTCAATCACTTTCTTCCAAGTGGATAGCTAGTGCCATTTTTTAAATTTTTATTTTTTATTGGATCTGAATTTTATTTATTTTTACTTTTTAAAAAATATTTTATTTATGCTATTACAGTTGTCCCAATTTCCATTTTTTAAAAAAAGCTTTCCCCCCAATGAGTAGAAAGTCTAACCATTGTACATTAACTTTTCATGTGTGTGCTGGATGGCCTTACTTCAAGCCCTCGGACTCACTCTTTGCCCAGGGCCTGCATCACCCAGGCCCTCTTGCTTCCTGATTTTAAACCAGTTTTGGCCAATGGGAGGCACTAGCAGGAGGTCAGAGATCAGAGAGAACAGTTGTAATATTTTTCCACCAATCCTTCCTTGCTTTATCTCCAAATGCCTCAACCTCTTTATTGGTCCCCTTACCCTGCCTACACCTGTAAGTTCCTGTAAATTCTGTTTCTAGTCTCATTTGAGTATACCTTCTGTTTTTAGACCATCTCTTTTCTTGTGCCTTTTTTATACAGTTCGATTATACTTCAACATGTACCCAATCTACTATATGGTTGAGATATTCTTCTACTCTTTCAATATTTTCTTAGAAACTTCAACATGTTCATTCTCCCACATGAAATAAGAAATTTGATCAGTTTTTAAAAATTTCAATGATGATTAAAGTCTCACTAAATTTGGATGTCAGTTGGGTGGAGATAATCAATATTGTGATGTAGTTCTCCATTATTAAGTATACTACTGCTCAGCATTTTCAAATGCCTATTACAAACCTCATCTTAATATGCACAAAAACAGGTCAAACTAATTACTGCCCCTTCAAAGTTTGGTTTTATTTTTTAATTTCCTCTCACTTGATGGCATTCAAACAATTGGATGTACTCAAAACCTAAGGTCATTGACACTCTTTCTCGCTCCCCAAATCCAAATGATTGCCAAGTCCTGCTAAGACCAACTGAAAACTGAGCTTCCAAATTCTTTCCTCACCCTCCTCAAAACCAGAGCCTCAAGTTCTCATCATCTCTTGAATGAGCTGCCACTTACGTCCCTTAATCGGCCTCCAATCTCCAAACCTCCTTAAATTTACTTTTCACACTGTTTCCAGAATTAGAATTTTAAAATACAGATGTCAAAATATCACTCTTCTGCTGAAACCCTTCAATGGTTCCAATGTAATAAAGTCAAACGTCTTTCATACTCTTGGCCCATTCTACTTTTCTTGTCCCTTTTTCTTCTATTTACCTCCACAAAACACACACACATACACACACACACACACACACACACCCTGTACTCTACTCACATGGGTTTGCTTAGAGTTTCAAGACATCCTGTTTCTTTTCTGTCTTTGAAAGTGTTCTAGTCCTATACTGTCCAATATGGTGGCCACCAGACACATGTGGCTACAAAGCACTCAAAATATGACTAGTCCAGCCCTGGCCGGAATGGCTCAGTTGGTTGAAGTGCTGTCCTGTAAACCAAAACATCGTGGGTTCGATTTCCAGTCAGGGCACATGCCTATGTTGCAGGTTTGGTCCCCAGTCAAGGCACGAATGAGAGGCAGCCAAATGATGTTTCTCTCTCACATTGATGTCTCTCTCCTTTTCCTTCTCCCTCCCATCCCCTCTCTCTAAAATCAATAAGCAAGTCCTCAGGTGAGGATAAAAATTAAAAAAAATTAAAGACATGACTAGTCCAAATTGAGATGTTACTGTAAATGTAAAATACACACTGGATTTCAAATACTTTGTACCAAAAGTTAATGTCAAATATCTAATTTATAATGTTTTATTAAAATTATATGTTAATAATATAATGGATAATATAGTGGACATGATGACATAGTAGATTACTGGGTTAAATAAAATATATTATGAAAATTAATTTTGCCTGTTTCTTTTCACTTTTTTAATGTGGCTACTAGAAAATCTAATATTTCCTATGTGGCTTATATTACAATTCTGTTGGACAGCACTGCTCTTTTTCTCCTCACAAAATCTCATTTGTGCTTAAAATCCTACTTCAGATGTTACCTCCTCTGTGAAGCCCTCCCAGCTCCCTGACTCCAGGTAAATTTAATCATTTCCATCTATGTTCCTGTAGAACTTTGCATATACCTTTATCATAGCACTTCATTTATTATAATGTAACTGTTTATATGTCTGTCATTGTCATTTTTATTTATTTTTTTAAAGATTTTACTTATTTATTTTTAGAGAGAGGAGAAGGGGAGAGGGAGAGAAACATCAATGTGTGGTTGCCTCTCAAGCGCCCCCTACTGGGAACTTGGCCGGCAACCCAGGCATGTGCCCTGACTGGGAATGGAACCTGCAATCCTTTGGTTCACAGGCCCACGCTCAATTCACTGAGCCGCACCAGCCAGGGCTGTCATTATCATTTTTAACTCTTTGTATGTATTACTCTTTACTCTCCAAATAGGCTTTGTGCTCAATTTGTAGTGGTGACCTGAGGGGAAGAAACATTTCCATCAACCATGAGGACTAAGAATGACTTGAAATTATCATAAGATTTACCCCTAAACTTATTGCATACAAGACAGGAAAGGAAAAGTTCACTTCATAGAAGTCTAGTAAGAGAAAGCTTTTGGTTTGTCAAGAAACCAAACTTTTTTTCCCAGCGCTAACTCTAAGAGGAATTTATTGCATGAAAACCACACAGAACGCCAGGTCTTTAATCAGGAACCTACAGCTAATACAGAAAAATTCCTTACATGGCCATTTCTTATATCAGCCAACACTACGAGCAGACAAAATCATATCATAGCTCAGATAAAAGCAAGCATTTTATATGTAGAGTAAAACAGTCCAAACTGAGCTCTCTGGTGATCTCAGTTGAGAAAGAGAAAGAACCCATTTTAGGCTTTTAAAATCCACTCTGAGAATCTTTGTCTTATTACTGAAATGTGAATTACAATTAAAATCTAGCTTTATACTAAGTTATAAAGCAAATTTCAATACTACCCCCAAAATTAGCTTACCACACTGCCTATTCAAAAATCATTAAAAATAGAACATATTAACAAAAGATAATTCCCAAAATACTCACATCTGGACATTTTAAAATGTAATTGTAAGGAGCTAGTGTTTCAAGGAATCAAAATGGAAATTGGAAAATATTATAAAATTAAACATGAAAAGATTATATAGTAAAACCTATGAAATGCAGTTAAAGTAGTACTTATAAAGCTATCTACACTGTTAAATGAATATACTAGTAAAGACAAATAACTGAAAATTAATGCTTTCAAACTAAGTGTAAAAAAAGCACAAAAGTACATAGCCAAAGGAAGTACAAGAAAAAATAATGTAAGACATAGATTTATTAAAATAGGAAATGAAATATTAGATAATCACAAGAAACAAAAACTGGTCACTTTTTAAAAGCTAAGAAAGCAGAAACAAAAAGACATTCCTGGCAAGTTTGAAATCAGCACCAAAAAAACAAAATAAAAAAGATAAGGCACAAATGTATTAAGAATAAGAAAGGGATTTGGTAGACTTTATCTTTTAGTCATATGATTCAGTTTTAACTCTTTTGGTCATAGGGTCAAAAACCCAATACAAACTGATTCAATGAACATTGACTTTATCAGCTCATGTAATAGAAAAGTTTAGACTCTAGATATAGGCATGGCTTTATCTCATCAAGTGTTTAAATATTACCATGACCCCAATTTGACCACATTTCTTCCAGCCCCTTGGTTCCACTCTCCTCTATGTTAGTTCATCAGTACCAAACAGACTCTCCTCTCAAAGGGCAGCATGACTGTAACCAGTATCCTCATA
>VMDR010007106.1:0-42127 GCA_007922815.1 Macrotus californicus | reverse complement strand
GGGTCCAGCAGAAGAAATGCCTGCTCGAGTGTGGTTGGTAGGGTTATAATACAGGTATAATAATTTATAGTTTTAATTTGAATAATTCACCTAAAATATTATATGGTGTGCTTGAGTGTGATATTATTATGTTACAGAATTCCGTGCTTATTATTTTGTAATAAAAAAGGGGTATTATTTGTGCCAGTCCCTGTATTTTCAAGTCATGAAATGTAATGCCTTCAGTTTTGTCTTTCTCAAGATTGCTTTAGCTATTCAGGGTCTTTTATGATTCCATATGAATTTTAGGATTTTTTTTCTATTTCTGTGAAAAATATCATTGGAATTTTGACAAGGATTGCATTGAATTTACAGATCATGTTGGAACATTTTAGCAAATATTTATTCCAGTATTTGAAAATAGCTATAACTGCAGCAACATTATCTAGCAAATATCTAGATAACAATAGAGATAGTAGTTCAATTAATATTTGCTTTAAAACTCATTAGGGACTATCAACTTCATCCTACATTTGCTAAATTTTTCTCTTTTTATTAATTAGAAAGTTAGAGAATTATAAAGTTTAAATCAGGCTCATTGTTCCTGTCTTCAAAATTATTCACCACTACCACATACTCATTTTATGCTCATCTTCACTAGACTTTTTAGTACATGGTCTTGTTTGCAAGTCTAGAGAATGAACATTTTGATCAAATTAGAGAATTTCTCCTTGCTCTCAGCATGAGTGAATTGTTACTCTGTTTGCTCATATGGAGGCTGTGGGCTGATTCTGTTATCAAGTTACCTGTGTGGTTTCAGATGACATCCCAGGGAACTGCAGAGGCACCTGAGAAAGCTTGACCTTCAGCTACTGATACCTGAAATGAAAAGAAATAACTCAATTGAGCTACCTAGATCATTCTAGGAATAGACCAATCCCAGGCCCAGAACAATAAGATATCACTCAATACTTCTTGTTCAATAGTCACACTTTGGCTTTGGTTTGAGTCACTTTTCAATTTGCCCCCAGAGCAGTGATTTTGATTTCATTCAAGGTCTTGTGTTTTTAGGGCTAAAATTTCTTTTCTTTCCCAAAGATTTATGCTTAAAATTATGCTATTTCCAACAAATTATGGAATATGAGATATACAAAGTGGAGAAAAAGTAGTTTTACAGACATTACAGGTGCGCTGAGACAAAAAAAAAAAAAATGGTCCAAATGAAAGAACAGATCAAAGCTCCAGAAAAAATACAACTAAGCAACGAAGAGATAGCCAACCTATTAGATGCACAGTTCAAAACACTGCTAATCAGGATGCTCACAGAAATGGTTGAGTATGTTCTCAAATTAGATGAAAAAATGAAGGCTCTGCTAAATGAAATAAAGGAAAATGTACAGAGAACCAACAGTGATGGGAGTGAAACTGGGACTCGAATCAACAGTGTGGACCAGAAGGAAGAAATAAACATTCAACCAGAATAGAATGAAGAAACAAGAATTCAAAAACATGAGGAAAGGCTTAGGAACCTCTGGGACAACTTTAAATAGTCCAACATCTGAATTATAGGAGTAATGTCAGAAGGAAAAGAGGAAAAGAAAGAAATTGAAAATTCATTTGAAAAAAGAATGAAGGAGAACTTCCCCAATCTGGCAAAGGAAATAGACTTCCAGAAAGTCCCAGAAGCTCAGAGAGTCCCAAAGAATTTGGACCCAAGGAAGCACACACCAAAGCACATCATAATTGCATTACCCAAGATTGAAGAGGAAAGAATCTTACAAGCAGCAAGAGAAGATACAGTTAACTATAAAGGAGTTCCCAGAAGACTATCACCTGATTTTTCCAAAGAAACCTTGCAGGCAAGAAGGGACTGGAAAGAAGTATCCCAAGTCATGAAAGGCAAGGGCCTACATCCAAGATTACTCTATCCAGCAAAGCTATCATTTAGAATGGAAGGGCAGATAAAGTGTTTCCCAGTTAAGGTCAAGTTAAAGGAGCTCATCATCACCGGGCCCTTATTATATGAAATGTTAAAGGGACTTATCTAAGAAAAAGAAGATCAAAAACATGAGCAGTAAAATGACAACAAACTCACAACTATCAACAACCAAACTCTAAAAATCAAAACAAAAACAAACTAAGCAAACAACTAGAACAGAAATAGATTCACAGAAATAGAGATCATGTGGAGGGTTACCATTGGGGAGGGGGAGAGGGGAGAATGGGGAAAAAGGTATACGGAATAAGAAGCATAAATGGTAGGTACAAAATAGCCAGGGGGAAGGTTAAGAATAGTCTAGGAAATGGAGAAGCCAAAGAACTTGTATGTATGACCCATGGACATGAACTAAAGTGGGGGAATGATGGTGGGAGGGGGGTACAGGGCAGAGGGGATTAAAGTGGAGAAGAAAATGGGACAACTATAATAGCATAATCAATAAAATATATTAAAATAAATAAATATATCTGTCTCGAAAAATACTGTCAGTGACACATTTAAAAAGATAAAAACTGTGGCGCAATTTAACACAATAAGTGCTTGAGAAACACAGGAGCACTACAATAAATAGTGTGCTTTATCTTTAAAAGGCAGTTTACTTGAGAAAGTGAACATCACAAGCGTGACAGATGATATTGAAGAAAAGTTGTAACACTAGGCGTGGATGAGTGTGACTTATAACAGAGCATGAACTGAGGTCACCAGTACATATTTGAGGTGTGTAGTTTTGTGCATTTGTCCATGGTTGTGTTGAACTAGTGCAATTTTTTATTTTTACCTAGTGCTTTTTGTGGATGAAACTGTGCACAAGCAAACACATACTTCTCACGTTTCAATTGTTCCCTAATATCATGTTCCATCCATCATCTTGGAACAAAGTCGTGTTTTCAGAACAAGCATTAAAACAGAATGACCATAGTCTCCTCCAGCCTAAGCACTTGGGCCTCCTCGCTGTCCCCCATTTCCCTTTATTTCTGATTCTGCACACAAGCTGAAGACTCATTCGAATGTCATTGAACCATCCTCTTTAGACTTGGTGACAGAGAGAAAAGTCAGTACTCCACAGTAAGCAAGAGGAGAGAAAATGCTAAGTATTATCATCTAATAATAATTTTGATCTGGTCACATTTTAAAAATAAAATGATCTCACTAGCCTCTGATTCTATTAAGGAAAGAGCTGTGTCTTTTTTCCTTTTATCTCTAGTAAATTGCACTGTACTTGGCATAGAGTGGGTGCCCAGTGATGTCTGATGATTACATGAGTGTACATTCCACAAGAATAACATCCATATCATGTCTTCTAATATCTTTTATATCTTGTTTCAGGCACTATAAATAGAAAAGTAAGCTTAAAAAGAGGCAAACTGATATAGAGTTGGCAGCAATGTCTCAGCACCAAAACACTAACTGTATATACATACACATACAAAGGGGGATCCATAAAAAATTTATTTATAAAAAATTGTGTATTTATTCTTACATGTCTCAACTTCAGTCACCTTCAAAGTATTCTCCATTTGATGCAATACACCTATTGAGATATTTTTCTGCCGCTCAAAACAGTTTTTGAACTCATCGAATTTAATACATATTAGTGCTTCTGCCATTTTTTGTTTCACCTCTTCCACACCGCAAAACATTTCCCTTTGAGGAATTTTTTCATTAGGAAAACAAAAAAAGTCACTCAAGGTGAGATCAAGTGAATAGGGAGGGTGGAGCATGGGAGTCATACCATTTTTGGCCAAAAAACTGCTGAACACTCAGCAAGGTGTGGGCAGGTGCACTCGTAAATTATCCATCATGAAATGGGCAAGAGAGAGTCTTCAAAAAAAATTCACTGAGGCTGAACGCAGCCACTCACAACACCAGCTGGTACACTGATACAGATGGATTCCTAGAACACTCACCTAGCAGGGGAAGCCTGCAATACAAGGGGTCTGCCCTCCAGAAGATGAATAATCTTCTGGTTTGGGGAGGGTCCCTCATATATATCTATACATTTATAGATGATAGATAGATAGATAGATAGATAGATAGATAGATAGATAGATAGATAGATAGATCTATATTGAAACTTTGGAGCACAAGGAGCTATTCTGTGACTTCCCACGATGAAGGAGGGAAAATCATGTAATCTAAAGACATATGGCAGTACTTAAGAAAATGTGCTATGTAAATGACAGACTCTAAAATGTCAGGCTCATAGTGTCTGTTATTACTTTATTTCTGTGGCAGAATTTATGGCCTAAAGTTACCACCAAAATTTGCAAAAATTAAGTTCTTGCTTGTACTAATTTGTGTCCCAAATCTTCACCAGATCCTTAAGAATCAAATAAATATTTAGCTGCGTCGCAGGGACTTAAGAAGTGCAGGCAACTTCTATGTGGGAAATGAAAGCAACCTAGCTAAGCCAAGGAGATTTTCTGAAAAGAATTTTCTGTGATGTTCTTCTGAAGCACTAAATAGAAATTGCAAATTCAGATGTTTCCATCAAGAAGCACCTATTTAGAGTTTGGTAACAAAGCTGCTCAACTGCCTTCAGTACATAATTTTTACTCAGTCTTCTCTATTTGTTTTTAAGGGTACTTCTAATGGGAAGATTATCAGAGAGTCAGCATGTTTCTTACATGAAAACAAGCTAGATTTAAAAATAGTAAATGGCCCATTTTCCTGTTAGGAGGCCTATATGAAAGATCACCAAATGTAATTGAATACATTTGAAGAAATTTGTGGGTAAATATTTTGGAAAAATCAAAAACTTATTGAAAATTATTATTTCAAAGAAATATGTAATAAAATCAACAAAGTGGGAATCAAAATATATGCCTGTCATTATTCATCAATTATGAGACTTACATTGGTTATTAAAGGCCTTTGTTTATAAAAGAAATGATTAGCCCTGGCTGGTGTAGCTCAGTGGATTGAGTGAGGGCTGCAAACCAAAGGGTTACCAGTTCGACTCCCAGTCACGGCACATGCCTGGGTTGCAGGCCAGGTCCCCAGTAGGGGGCACATGAGAGGCAAACACACACTGATGTTTCTCCCCCTCTCTTTCTCCTTCCTTTCCCCTCTGTCTAAAAATAAACAAAATCTTTTTTTAAAAAAAGAAATGATTAAATACAACCATTGGCACTAAATTGTAGATTCTAATTAAGATAAAAACAACGTGCACTGTACCACTGCCCCAAAGGGTCAATCTGATTTCAGAGATCAAAATGCTCGACGGAGAACAGGAAGTATAAGCAGGGTGAAAGAGTCTCTAAAACTGTTCATCTTGTCTCAGTAAATATTGGCACTATGGAAAATTAAGCCACCAATTGGAAGACATTCTAGTTACGTTGTACCAGAGAGGACAGGTATTCTGCTTTTGTTACAGCCTAGCTTTTAAGCAAGACAGCATTTCTTTCATCATTCAACAGAAGAAACATAACATCACATTCCTTTGATATGAGGAATATGCATGGCATGTAGTCTCGGCCTTCCACGAGTTTATAATCAAAATAGGAAGCAATAAGTGCAACAGCACAAGAGTTCAATATAAAGCAACTGCTCAACACGCACCACAAAGCAATGCGGTCATTTACAGAGTGTATAATCACCCTCTCTGCCCTCCTTTTTGGAAGGCATATATAATATTCAATTATTTCTACAGTTAATGCCACGCACTACATTATTGCGCTTGCACTACAATAAATATTAACTTATTACAATATCAGGTTCAGAACACACTGTTAAGTCAATAAAAAGAAAGAAATCTTTTGTCTATGAATCATTCAAAATCCTACAAGGGATTCATATTTCTCTTGGCAAGATGCATTTCCAGAGGGCTTAATAGGAAACTACAAAATTGATTTTGAATAAAAGTAACAAATAATTTAATGAAGTAATTAAGTGTTAATCACTGAGAAAAGAAGTGATTCAGCATTCCTTCAGACTTGCCTAAGAATTTGGCTGGATATAGTCAACAAGGAAAATTAGTTACAACAGATAAAATCATTTGGGTTGATTCCTTTATCCTCAGCCCCTACCTGCTTTTCTCCCAGCATCCCTCACTTTAAAGAACAGCCTTTCCTCCCCTGAATATCCCCAATCTCTTCCAAACTTTCCTCCCTACTATTCCTCCAAAACTGCCATCAAAAGTCATAAATGCCTCCATGTTGCTACACCAAAGATCAATCCTCAGTCACAGTACTTGACCCCCCAGCAGCCGTTACCACAGTTGATCACTCCCTTCTGTTCAGTACACTTAGTTCTGCCCTACCTCAGTAGTTTCTTTGCTGGTTCTTTGTCTTTCCCCTATTTCTGAATGTTGGATTGTCCAAGGATTTCATCTTTGTTTTCCTGTCTCTCTCCTTTCTCTCACAAGATGACCTCATCCATTGCCTATGGTTCTAAACACCATGCTTATACCCCAACTAGGAATGTAGATCTCCAGCTCAAAAATTTCTTTTGAATTTTAGAATTCAATATCCAACTACCGATCTGGTCCCTTCACTTGATGTCTACTAGGCATCTCAAACCTACAACGTTCAAAACTGAATTCCTGGCCTTCCCCACCTCACACTCAAATTAGAGCTTTTATCATCTCAGTCAATGGCAACTCCATCCTTCCAGAATTTTAGGCCAGAAAATCACTTTCCTAATCTGTCAGGAAATCAAGAAGGCTCTACTTCTAGGAATCTAGAATCTGGCCACTTGTTGCCACTTTCACTGCTATTTCTTTTATCCAGGCCACCATTAGCTCTCATCTGGATTATTATGACAGGCCCCGATCAGGCTCCCCTGCTTTATTTTTGCTGCTCTATAATCCATTCTTAGAGGAGTAGGCAGAATGAGACCTCAACATGAGTCAGAACATGTCACTTCTCTGCTCAAATGACTCTGAAGTGACTCCAGGTTTCATTCCCAATGAAAACCAAATCCCAAGGGCCTTCAAGGCGCTACACACTCAGGCCTTCTTGTGCTGTGTCTTGTCTCACCACCCACAATTCCCCCCCTCCATACTGCAGCAGCACTGGCCTCCTTGCCCTTGTTCAGATTCCACCTTCTCAGTGAGGCCAATCCTGATGACCTCATTTCATAAAGGAGCACTCTTAACCTTCTCTGTTGGTTTCTTCTTTCCACAACACTTATCACCTGCTAACATACTTTAAAGTGTATTTATTTATGTTCACTTTTATTGTCCTTTTCTTTCAAGGAATCTCTAGTTTGCTCCTTTGCATACCTAAGCACCTAATACAGGGCCGAGTACAAGTCTGCATTTAGTTAATACTTGAGAAAAGAATCAATGATGGACCCAACCATTTCCCAGCGGCTCAGATCAGGCGCTTTGGAATCCCTCTCGATTCCTCACCTTGCAGAGCACCTGCCCAGTTCATCAGAACAATCTGGTTGTTCCTGGGTTGGAAATAGATCTAGAATTAAGCCAGTGTTCACTGCACTGCCAGTGCTCTGACAGGAGCCACCGACATCTAAGGTCAGTCCCGGCACAATAACCTTCTTCTTGGCTGCCTCACTCCACCCTTGTTGTCCAGGGCTGTCCATCCTGCACAACACAGCCAGAAAGATTTGTAAAAACCTTAATCGTGTCAGGTATCTCTTCTTAAAATTTTTCAGTGATTCCCATCACACTTAGAATAAAATCCAAATGCTAACCCATTATAGGGTTCTTCTTGATTTGGAGCCTAACTATCCTCTAAATTTATTTCTTTTCTCTCTGCATTTGCTCACTCTACTCCAGCAACATTGGCTTTCCAGAGGCTCCTCAAATAAGGCAAATTACGTCCCGTGTTAGAACTTTGTACTTGCCCTTCCTTTTGACCATTCCTCTAGACTCCAGACCTCCTTCTTACCCACACCCTCCTTTCACTAAATTTCCCTTAAATGTCAGCACTTCAGAGTCTTCCCTGAACACTACATAAAAGAGTCCCTTCCTCCACTTTCAATATGTCCTTTCTATCCTGCTTTATTTTTCTTCATAATGTGCATTATACGTGGTAATATTCTACTATTTATTTGTTTACTGACTCCTCAAAAATATAATCCCCACATATGAGGGAATTTATTTTACCCACTGCTCAATCTCTGGTGCCTAGAACACATAGTAGGCACTCCACAAACATTTACTGAATGAATGACTGGATGAATTATCAAGAGATTTACTTTAATCCTCAAACTGGATAAAATAAAAGGTGGAAACATGTTCCAATCTACTAGTTTTTAGTGTTAATAAGCACTGAATTCCATTCAATAGAGTGAACTTTAGACAGCAAAGTAACACACGAGGTCACTCAGGACAATCCATATCATTACTTGGTTCCAAATTGTAGATAGGCATAATTTGTTTTAGACATCAAAGTGGGTATGTCTTTTTACAAAGATCCGTGACTTCTTTCTAAATGTAGAATTGGCATGGATTTTTATTCTCTTCTACTCAGCTATGACCTCATGTAAAACTTCAACTCCACAAATGAATTGCTGAAGCAAGAAGGAATAATCCCAAAACAAGTCTTTGCTTGAGATTAGAGCCACAAATCATAATCGTTTGGATTCAATCCCATCCACCAGATGCTCCACCAAAAGAATTCTCCTTCAGGTTTCTCCCTCTACAGATTTTTACACCGCAGGCAATGCTTTGCTGAGTATTTACAGCTAAAGAAGACAAACCCAACCCTAAACACTTAGTAAGATTTTATCTACAAAACTTCAATGTTACTTCCGGTACTTTTACCACCCGTCTACCCAGGTCCTAGCCAGAAAAAGTTCATGATAAGGAGAGAAATCATGAGAAAAAATATGTACTGACACATCAGATGATTGCTACTGTCGGTTTTATCTTGTTTGGGATTTGGGCTTTTACTGTGCTGTCATAAATGTTGATTTCTGATAGTTTCATCAAATGTTGACTTTCTTCCCTCAGGTTTTGTCTGAGTGCTAACCATGTGGAAATAATTACAATGTGCCATTGTACATACATGAATTGTTTTATTAGTAGAGCACAGAAACATCTTTGAGAATTGGCTAAAATCTCAACAACGGTGTATGCAGTAATCCCTGAGCTATTTGCTAAATATTTGAGTGAACAGAGCATTGTTTATTTAGTTCTGTCAGCTCCCCACGCGCATGCTTGGAATGAGGTCGCAGGTTTTCTGCTTGACTTTAAGGGAGGCCACAACCAGAAAATCATAAGCATGAACCTGAGAAGCTACACTATCATTCTGTGAAAAAATCAGAAATCAAAACCAAAACCAAAAAAAAAAAAAACAACCCACCCTTTATCTAATTCTTCACCTGTATCCAGTGACTTTCCTAGCCCCACTAGTATATATCATGATGATCTTTGTTTTTACCAGTTTACCCTTTAAATGTGGGAACCGAACAACTACAACATCATTTGTTAACTGCCAAGGCAGTTGCCTGAGCTAGCCTGGGGATTTAAAAGACTTCAAGGTCATGTGTTCCAGAGTAAAATGATCTTCCCACAGCTGGGCCTAAGAGGTCCCAGGCTTGTTTTTGATTGCTCCCTTCTGCATTTTCATCTGTAAACACCCCCGTCCCAGTTCAGAATGTCAGAGAAGAGCATTCTCTCCTGCAGTCCCTGTTTTGGTCCTCCTTAACGCTGCTCCAAAGGCGATCCGAGCTTTCAGTGGCAGGAAAATTAAGAGTGGGTGAACCTTAGAGTTCTTCTAACCCACCTCCCTTCCTAAGGCAGGAGCTCACCTTAATGATCTCGAGACAATGACAGCTTGATACCAGAAGAGCGGATAGCAATTTAAGATAGTCTCATCCTGTGCTGTACGACCTAATTGATTGCTTTGTGGTCTGGGCTTCTCTCAAAACGTGTTCATCAGGGAAGATGCCACAAGATATTCCATGGGAAAAAAAATCCTTGAATCATAGATTTCACAGCAATATTCTGGTGTATTGTCTTAACTTGTTATCATTTAAATTTAAGACTATTCAGAATGAAAATTGTATTTGCAAAATAGGCTTCTTTTGTCAGTGGTTGGGGCAAGGATATTTTATTAAGTAGTGACAAGTCATATCTTTTTCAATTGTATCCTTGAGCAGTATTTAGTGTACAACAAACACAATCTTTGCAGCGGGAGCATCAGGGCAGGTACGGGGTGGTTTATGGATCAGGGCCTTTGCTACTAAGTTTTCCAACTTATTTCTCAAAAAACAGAGAGTGAGATAAAGTGAAAGTGTATACCCATATTTATAACACTGGTTGGTTTATTTGCAGCTTTTTTATTTTTAATAATTTAATGTTTCATAATTATATAGAGAGAGATGCATGAATAAATGGAAAAAATTAAGTTGGATACCAAGTTACTTTTTAATTTTAGAACTTCATTTGAATGGGGACCAGTTGGTGTTTTGAGAGTAAAATGTGGGAAGAAAAAGCTAAATAACTTATTTGGTCACAACCTGAGGATATTTCAAATAATAATAATAATATACAACAAATGCCTCCCAGGGTTTTAAAAATCACAATACATCTGATTCTAATTTATTTAAAGTTCAATTTTCCTACTTTCTCTGGATCTAACACTCAGAACTATACTAACTTGCCAAGCTCTATTCTTTTCCTTCCTCATGTCACCTCACTATAAAAATTAGGAACTTAGGTTACTATATTCTGGAATGATTCAACTAAGAGCTTTGTAAACTTCGTGTTCACTGAGAGCTCCACACTATATAAAGCCTAAATAAAATCTGAAAGGGGCTTTCTTCTACTTCTGGAAGACATGGTCCTTTTGCCTGGCTGCCCTAGAAGCCCATTGGGTTTAAAGCCTGGTAACTTTCTTAGAGAGACCACAGTGTGGGCTCTACGGGATCAGTTTTTCCTGATAAATGATGTTGCCTTTTAAAACTTGCAGATTCAAGTCTTCTTTAATGTAAGGAAAGTTCTCCTAAATAATAGTTTAAAATATTTGATTCAAAAACCCTCTTTTCACTCTGCTCTGCTATACTTATTTTGCATTTACATTGTAACTCACTGGCAGACTATAACATTTGGGACTGCCTATTTGGTGTAAGCCTTTTTCCTAGCCATTTGACATATGTTATTATACAAACATTTTTGCAAACCCCTGCGATAGGCATTAATATTTCTATTTACAGCTGATAAGCAAGGGTCAGAGCTAGTAGATGTCAGAGCTGGAATTAGAATCATGTCTTTGTCCTTACAAACCAGGTATTTTTCAGTACATCATCATTATGAACAAAGGTGAACATAAACAAATTTCATAATAACATAGAAAGGAATATATATATATATACATATATATATATATATATATCCATTTTTAGATGCTCAATTTTCTGAACACAAAGCAATGTGAAAAAGTTTAAAAATGGCCAATCTAGGCAGGATTTTTCTTTTTTTAATGCTACCATTTGGTTATTTCCTTACTTATGGACACAGCTATTACAGCATTTATTTAAGATAGGAATTTTATTTCAGAGAGGAAGAATGGTGTAAAAACAGTAATTTCTTAACTATAGATTTAGATGTCTCTGGTAACTCAGAGGTATAAGTAACAGGGTGTCATGTAACCGCATGATAATAATTATGTTATATGTAGCTTCAACAGCATATACAGCTATGAAAATTTTTGTTTTTCTGAGTTTTCTTCTCTCTTTGATAGCTAAGTCCAAAGAGGTGTTGACACATGTAAAGTGTTCTACATTCAACCTGTGTCTCAACAAAAAGTTATGTTTCTATTGTCAAGCTGCTTTTAAGTATATTTATAAGTCTATGAGCCAGGGAGACATTCCATGTGACAGTATTGGTGATGTTTCTTTCTCTTCCACCTCAAGATAAATACCCAGCACATCAGATTCATGGCTGCCCACTAGAAAACTCAGATACAATAGAAAGAGGTATTGTCCTTGCAAAATGAGGATATGTAATCTGTTCCAAAGGGAGATGCTCTGTCGGCAGCACTGCACAGAAACTTCTGGGAGCCCATGGAAGTGGTATTGTCAACTCTATAAAGATAGATAATATTTCCCCAAATATCACCACTGACCACTTAGCTAAGTGTCTTGTACTAGGTAAGAACTGAAATAAACTTAGACTGTGATTATGGAACTAACTGAAGAACCCTCCTACCCTTTCACATATCAAAATATGTGGACTTTTCAATAATGAAATGATTTTAATGTGATTTTCATGAATCACCTCTATGTTATGTTCTATTTCAAGAAGCTCCATTGAATAATCTATATAGGTGGTTGGCAAATTCAGAAAAGATCTTCAAAAATAAGTCCCAATCATTTGAGAAAGCTTCTCCCAACCCCTCAGGATCTCTCTGGATTCACTTCTGTCCTTCTGACTTCTCTGTTGTGATTATGGAACCCATACGCCACCCTCGCATTCCTGGTGAAGGATTTCTAACAAATTCCCGTAACTGAGTATCAGCAGTTGCCTCTTGATGACATTTTCATTTGCATCATTCCAGGGAAGACTGTGAAACTCCTCACTCTTGTTCCAAGTAACCTCGAGGCTGAAAGAAATCCTGATTTGAGGGCAGAGAGCAACACCTCTGTGAGATCTTGCCCATGGAGATCAGGAAGCAGCCTGGCTCAGCCTCTGTCAGCTTCTTTCTCCTGCCCAAGGAAGTCCCTGCTTTCCCCAGAGAGCAAATATCGTTTCAGTCAGGAAATGTGAATACCAAAGTTAGTACTGCGATTTTCCTTCAGCCAATCGATACCAATGGCCAACAGTTGGTAAAACTCACTATTTAAATGGATGAAGGTGGGTTTTTCAAGCAAAACCAAAGATATCATTTTAACTTGGTAGAGGTAGTTCTTTTTTCCTTGGCCCCTCAAACCCTCTACAATGTAAGGAGCCTGCTACACAAGGATAAATGTTAGAGTGATACATTTGGCTGCAAATTCTACCAGAAAATAACAGATAAATGTGTCATCAAGACAAAGTAGGAAAGGGAAAGGGATTCAAAGTCTCCCTAAACACCAGTGAACAAATCTTAGTTACGTTCCCCCCACACCCAGCTGCTACTTTACCCTTTGCCTTCCCAGGGGCTCTGAGGGACTAGGCAGGGGACTTACTAGTTGTCTGGAATTGGGAGTGAATGAACTAAAGTGAAAGGGAATTGCATGCTCACAATTTAAAAGTTCCTGACAAAAATATGATTTTTTAAAATATTAGGAGACATAAAAGTATAAAGGCAGATAGTTCATTATTTGTCCTGAGCATTAAATTATCATAGTATAACAGTACATAACGTGTTTAACAGGTGTGTTATTCCAGCAACAGACATCTGTTAAAAACGAACTTTTAAAATGCTACCTAGATTTGCAGAATTGATGCAGAGTAGCTTCTGAAATCAAAATCTGCTCCCCATTTAATATTTGACCTTTGACCCATTAAATACCATCTGAGTCTCAGTTTCCTCATTTGTAAAATGCAAATAATAATACTGTCTATATCAGAGCACTGTTTTGTGCATTATATGAAATAATCTGGAAAAAATTGTAACAGACTGCCTGACACAAAGTAAATCCTCAGAAATATTAGCTGTAAGTGAGAAAGGCAAGAGTGGGCAAATAAAAGAGCCTGGGGGTGGGAAGAATGAGAAAAAAGAGTCCAGTTTTATAAAGGTGGACATCAAATATTTAAAATATGGATCAAAATCAACTCAGAAGGGACAAAATACAACTCTTAAAAGGACACCCCAAAGAAGTATAGACCAAAAATATATTGAGGAAATGTGTCAAGATGACAAATTTATGCATTAGAATTATATAATAGGCTATCAGAGAAACACTGGGATGCTTTGAGGCCTATTCATGTTTATTTCAAGAGAATGTAAAGGGAGAAAAATATGACCTTCTCGAAAACTCTTTTTCAGCCCGACTGTTGGAGACAACAGCTCACTCTATGCACGACAGGAACTGGTTTTGTCCACTGATGAGAACTACCATGAGGTAGAGAGTTTCGGTGGAAAAAAGTTACTGTTTCAAGACGATGCTGAGCCCCGTCACCTATTCATTAATAACAACAACTTACTGAATTCTGGCCGTGTGCAGGCACACTGAGGGGCACCGGGATTAATAAAAGGAAACACTGGGAACTAAAGCCAATGTGGCGCAGTCGTTCCCGTGTGTTGGCTGTTGTGAATGAGAATACAATGAACATGGCAGTGTGGATATCACTCAGAGATCCTGATTTCAATTCCTTTGGATATCAAACCAGAAGTGGGATTGCTGGATCACAGGGTAGTTCTATTTTTAACTTTTTGAGGAACTTTCATCCTGCTTTCCATAGTGGCTGCACCAATTTAAATTCCCACCAATGGTGTGAAAGTTTTCAATTTCTCCACATCCTCGTCAACACAAGCTTTTTCTTTTTCTGATAAGAGCCATCCTAACAGGGGTGAGG
The DNA here is from genome assembly GCA_007922815.1 of Macrotus californicus. Taxonomy (NCBI): domain Eukaryota; kingdom Metazoa; phylum Chordata; class Mammalia; order Chiroptera; family Phyllostomidae; genus Macrotus; species Macrotus californicus. Next base: position 27,737 of record VMDR010007106.1, on the reverse strand, counting down.
TGATAGTTCATTGTGGCTTTGGTTTGCATTTTCCAGATATCTGGTGATGTTGAGTATCTTTTCATATACCCGTTGGCCATTTGCCTATCTTCTTTTTTTTAATTTTTATTTTTTTAATTATTGTATTGTTGTTCAATTATAATTGTCTGCATTTCCCCCCATCACTCCCCCCCACCCCAGCCAATCCCACCTCCCTCCCTTGCTTCCACCCTCCCCCTTGGTTATGTCCATGTGTCCTTTATAATGGTTCCTGAAAACCCTTCCCCGCACGGTTCCTCCCCCCCTCCTCTCTGGCTATTGTTAGATTGTTCTTAATTTCAATGTCTCTGGCTGCTCGTCTTCTTTGGAGAAATATCTATTCAACATATAGAAATAGAGAGTAAAATGGTGGTTGCCAGGGGGTGGGTGGTGGGGGACATGAGGAGTTGCTGTTCAAGGGGAATAAAGTTCCAGATAAGAAAGAAAACAAGTTCTCAAGATCTGCAACATGATACTATACCTATGGTTAATAATACTGTATTGTGTACTGAAAAACTTGTTAAGAGTATACATGTCATGTGAAATGAGAAAAAATGAAAATAAATTAAATTGATTGTGGTGAAAGTTTACAAAAAGAAAAAGCAAACATTGTCCTCACATTCCAGTGGAAAGAGTCCAGATGTTAATTAAAGAGTAATCCACGTGGCTGTTTATTACAAACCAGAGCAAAGTACTATGAAGGAAAGGAAAGAAATGTGTCCCTAAGAGATTATAGAAAAAAAAAAATTCTTGAGGGCAAGGTGTATGTGATAAATAGAGAAAAAAATTGTACTGAAATCTCAAGAATGAATAGTAATCAACTATTTATAGTTATAGAATAATTAACTAGCTAAGGAGGTTGACTAGTGGGGAAGATGTGTCTCCAGCCTTAGGGAACAGCGTGTTCAAAAGCCCTGTGGAAGGAGAGAGCCTAGTTTAGCTGAGAGGCCAATGTGGCTAGACAGCAGGAAGGGGCAGGATGAGGAGAAAAGCCATAAAGAGTGACACCCTCTGCTTTCTGCTTTAAATCAATGTGAAGTAAATAGCACTCTCAGCTGAGGACTCAATTATGACTTTGTCTTAGTGTCTGATAAAATTATGGATGCCTCATTTTCGGGGGCAAGCCAGTAGTTGGAGTCTTTTGATAGTCATGAAACAGTAATACGTGTAAAGTAAGAGGCATAAAAATTATCAAAAAGTTTTATTCCATCATCCTTTTATTCCTAACTAATGTCAGTAGTGAGAAATACCCCGGGAACACCCACATGGCTCCTATACTCTGCCGTCAGCTTTACAGCCTAGGGCTCCAGAGCAGGTGCAGTTTACTCTGAGGCCAAGGCAACCTCTAAAGTGGCATAATTTCTAGAGGAGGGATATTTTCAAGGGATTTGTTTGTTTCTTTGTTCATTTATAGATCTTACGGTTCTCCTCATTCATTATGAATGGCAAGCTGTCTCCAGGAAGTGACCTAAGGACAGTACAGACCAGACTCACAGCTGTTAATCTTACCCACTTCCCATGAGAAGCCACATGGTGGCACTGAGATGACTTCTGGTCCATAAGGGGGACATCCCTGAGTGAATCCACTAACCAGGCTGTTAAAGCACTCCAGGTGAGAGATGATAAGGGGCTGAAAAGGCAATAATAAGAGGGGTAAAGGGGAAAAAACCAGATACCAAAAGTATAAATGGTCATATGGCCAAGATTTGTGCATGAGAAAAGGGAGAAAAAGTTGATGGTTCTAAGATGCTTCCATGAAGAGAGAGAATAAGGGCTAGACGATTGTTAGGGGGGTTACAGGTCAAGGAGTTTGGAGTTGTTGCTGATTCAAGTGTCTTAGGTAAGAGGCTGAAATGGAAATACTGAATAGGAATCAGGGTTCATAATTTCAATTCAGTCACTCTGTAAACTAAGTAAAATCACTTCATTCCTTCAGAACTGATCCATTTTTAAATTTCTGGGATGAAATAGATGTCTGCATAGTCTTCTCTTACACAGGCTCAATGGTCATGTCAGGAGAACCTCGGGAAGCCATCCAGTGCCTTGACAAGAAAGACCATTTTTCCATCCTTTAAAAATAAACATTTCCACCCAGGCATAGCCCTGAGAGTGGCCACAGCTCAGGATTCACTCTATGGGGCCAACCTTTTTGCCCAAGGCTCCAGAAAACCCATTTCTGAAAGATAGTAATGTCCAAATAACTGTTCTGAGGGGGGAAATGCAATTTTCTCCTCTTAGGAGTAGGCATTTTTTGCCTATTCATTCTTTTCTCTAATCATGGGTTTCATTACATTTCACCAATTTGCAGACTTAACTGCAGTTAAAAAGTGTCTGTCAGTGCTCCAGTTTACTGTGCCTGTGATTCATCTTGCATTTGCTGACCTCTGGCCAAGCTCTGCCGGGACTTGGTTTCCTCTTTGACCCGTTGCCTTAACGGAGGGCTCCCCTAGGCACAGAGGATGTCCTTACTCTGGGAGCTTTCTATGTACTTTTGCCCTTAACAGCATTTGTTTAAGGCCAGGCCCCATTCTGTCAGGATTCCTTGGCCCCTTCTTCTCATTACGCTCTTGGGGCTAAGCGTTGGTCATGAGCAGACCCTTTGTCCCAACCGGTATTTACTTAGAGAGCTTGAAGATGTAACAAATAATCTGGATAAAGGGTCTCAAAGCATATCATCTGTTTGCTGCCCAAAGATAAGTACGACTTATGTCAGACCTTACATGATGGCGGATGAAAATTACAAATGCACCATCTTGGAAGAGTTTGAAGATAATTTTTGAAAAAGAAAGAAATGGACAGAGCCCTGGCAAACAGACTCTGAGCTAGAGACTTGTGTGACCCCGGCTTACCACGGAGGTGCTCTCAGGGACAACTCCACTAAGGGAGTGAGGGCACAGCACCGGGCGGAGGAAGAGGCTGAGTTGTGAAGCAATTGGGACCCAGGGGACAGCCAGGTCCTCAGTGAGCCAGCGGAAGGATCTTCTGAATTGAGGTTGGGGTCTGGGTCTTTGTCCTTAGGTATGAACTACCCCTAGGAATGAGGACCTGGTGAGGGGCTCAGGTCTCAGCTGTCATCAGCCACCGCTCAGGGCAGCTGGGGCAGTGAGCTCCTCCATCCTAAAGGACCGGGCAACGCATCTGTTCTGCTTCTCAACCCTCTGGTCTATGAAACCACACAGAAGAGTTCAGTGCAAAGCAGAGTCAAGTGCGGTTGCTCCAGTTACACGAGTAAACGGGACGCAGAACCCTACCTCGCCCTTGCCTTTCCTTTCTTCACTTTCTTTCCCCAGGGCAGCTCTAAGAGTGCATGTTCATTTTAGAGTCTCGGAACTTCTTGCTTAATCCTCAAATATCCTCATCTCCAACTCGAGAGAAGCCCCTTTAGGGAGACCACTCCCCACCTTAGATCCCTGCTCCCTTTCACTTCCTGCCTCAGCTCTCAAAACCCCACTGCCACCACTCACGTCTTGGGAGGGGAGCCACAGGACCCCAGGGGAACCAGTGAATAGTTCCTGTCACCTCTAAAGAGAATATTCTATGGTAGGAGTGAAACGACCTGAAAATCATGATCAAGGATTCTTTCACTGAAAGGGATTCATCCCTGTGGAGCTTGGTCCAGTTTTCTTTCTCAAAGAAATGTCCCCTGCATACTCGGCTTCCTCTTTGAAGAACAATATAATTATAGGAAAGAACAGAGAACACCATGCAAATTAAATGACGAGTTCTTCGTCCTTATAGAAACCTCCATGCTGAATTGAACAGCATCCAGATGCCCTTTAGTTCACCTTTCAATGTAAGATATTTTAGAACTGGAAGCTTTTTCAAATGAGGCATGCTAGCTGACTGAACCTCTTCTTTCACTTACCCACTCACTTCCCTTGCCTCACGCTAAGGAGTATATTAAATTGTCTTCATACCTGTTTATTTTCCTCCAAAGCTGCCTTTCTTTTAGCACCTCCACTGAGTTTCTTTGATATTTTTGTTCAAATGGAGAATAATATATTTGAGTCACTGCTATGACATTTAAAAAAAAAAGCTACCATCTGCTCAGAATGATTCGTACATTGCATCCATCATTTAGAAGCTCTTTCCCCCACATGGAGTTGAATTTGTATTCATGATGCTTTTCTTTTTCCCTGACTATCCTCTCACCTCTCCCCAACCTTCTCCCTCACCTGCTCAACCACACATATTCAAATCACTAAGGGCAATTCCAGGAGCAGGATGCTGGCTTCCTTCTGCAGCAATGGAACATGTTTTTGCTCATTATCCATAACAGTACATTTGGCAGGATGCCTATTTATTCACTCTGCTTACTCAGCTAAAGCACATTGTCTGGAAAGATTTCAACTGTCAAATTCAACAAAGTGATTTTAGGGGGGGTGTTTGAAAATGGAGACACCTTTATTGACACATGCTATGAATCTCTGTTAATGTTGTTTCCAAGAAACTTATGCCAGGTTATCTCTTTCATCAGGTGCCAAAAAAAAAGAAAGGATGACACACAGCACAAAAGCATCCCATCAGATCAAGAAGCTGACATGCCCAGTAGGAACAATAGAAAAGTTGCCATCTTGTCTCTAAGACAGAACCTTTTCTTCTCAGTTGTGTATTTATGAAAAGTAGAGAAAGATCGCTTGCGTTTCTCAGGTTTGTATATTAAAACTTCTGGAAAATAGCGCATGGGGCACTATATTGTTTAAATGAGGCATATTTCTTATTTCTATAGCACAGGCTCCCGTTCCCTTTATAATATAGGTCCCTGTTATGGCCATCTTTCTCTGTAGAAGCCCAAGCCCCACCACTTCTCCTGCTGTTCACCTGAGGGGATCCTCTATGCCTATTCTTTAAGAGCAACTCAGCAGACACCAGAGTCAACAGCCCTGCCCTCTGCCTACCTCAGATGAAACTTGTGAAGCTATTATGATCACAACCATCCAATGAAAAACCAAAGTGGTAGCCACATGCCACACCAGAATGAAACATTTCTCCATGTGCACGAGATGGATCCCTTTCTCACAAAAGCTAACACTATGATTTCACCAGTAAATCACTTGGAATCAAGACATTAAAGCTCAGGTTCATAGAGACTGGAAGCTCAGCTCCTGGAATTGACAGGGATAAATTTGTCAGCTGTAGAATTACATGAATAAACAGGATCCATTACTTCAGGAAATATTTTTCTTTTCTTTTAAATTTTTTTCTTTATTTTTAATTTTAATTTCATTTTATTTTTGCTTTTAGGAAAAAATTTTAACTGGAAATTTGACCCAGACATAAAATTAAAGTTGAAAGTTTATTAAGGATTTGCTCTTCCCTTTCTCACACATGCAACTACTGTTTCTACCATGATCTGAAATACAGATTCTTACAAGTCATAGCTGTCTGTGTAGTGTAATTTGTACAGCTTCACTAGGAGAAGACAAACTTCTCTTTATACCCCATCAGCCACGTAATCAAATTAACTTTAGGAACTTCGAGTAGAAGTTCGTAGACCATTGACACCTAGAAACACTTGCAGAGGCACACCCACTCTAACAGTCACCAGGTCCAGCTAAAGGAAACAGAGTTCTTTCTGTGCTTTCAAAGAGACAATAGTTGATGCTCTTTATCCACACTGAAAGTCAGGACATAAGGCGGTCTCTTTATAAAATGTGTTATTGTAAGCACAGGTTGAGTGCTGTTTATAAACACCCATTTTGAAAATGATCAAAAATGAAAAAGTTTTAAAACTAAATGGGAATATCTACCTCCTCCCCATTCCCATTATTTTCTATGAATGAAGATGCTGAGGGCTACAGATGTTAGAGAGAGAACATCTACTTCTACTTCCTAGGGTAATCTCAACAGACCCCACAGTCAGAGGCCTTTCCTCTATTTACTTCAGCTGAAACACGTGTCACCACTAAGACCAGAATCGCCTAGTGAAGAACCAAAGCAGCAGCTATTCACAACAAAATGAAAATTTTCCACTGGTCTCCTCCCTCAACACCCAATTAGTTTCTATATTGTGTAGCTCTCTTAAGAAAGAACAGCATTCATTTCTCATCAAATAATATCATAAAATATCCTGCTTTGTAAATGAATAATAATATGGCAGATAGAGATTATTTAAATTACCAACAAGAGGTTACTTACTTGGAGATCCGAGCTGGTCAGAGAATTCTCATATCCTGTGGTCTGATGGTAATCATTTCTCTTACAACAGGGACTTAATATCAGTTTAGAAGGAAGAATTAGAAGACCAGATCTGTGCTGTTTTGTTTTTAAATGGAGACAATAGTAAAGTGCACACTCATTTTTAAGACACAACTGAATATACAAGGTCTGTCCCCAAAAGTCCAACCATTGTTAATATAACAAGAATGGTTTGCCCAACATACCTGTAAGCTGGCAGCCAAGGAATGTGGACTGGAATGCACATGCGTGAACAATGACAACTTCACTGTACTAGTCATTGGGGGTGGTAGACTGCTGTTGAGTGAGCATGTGCACTGTGTGGACGTTGCATTCAAAATAACTGAGTGAGTAGAGCAACGAATCTGCATCAAATTTTCCATTAAGCTTAAACATTCCTCCACAGAAACTATTCTTATGATTCAGAAGTCCACAGCTATGGGCAACTGGTTATTGGCAGCTTCATCATGACATTGCACCCACTCATGCATCCCATCTCATACAGAGTTTTTAGGCAAAACATCAAATCATCCAGGTGACTCAGCCCCCTACAGCCCAGATTTAGTGCCCTGTGTCTTCTGGCTTTTCCCAAAACTAAAATCACCTTCCAAATGGAAGAGATTTCAGACCATCAATAAGATTTAGGAAAATATAATGGGCAGCTGATGGCAATTGAGAGAACTGTGTGAGGTTCCAAGGTGATTCTTTGAAGGGAACTGAGGCGTCATTGTCCTATGTACAGTGTTTCTTGTACCTTGTGTCTTCTTCAATAAATGTCTGTATTTTTCATATTACAAGGCTGGATACCTTCTGGACAGACCTCGTATGTCTTATATTTATTATATAGTTAAATAGCCATGGTAATTTTCATGTCCTTTGGCAATTTTCTTTTGCATTATAGGTTAGGTTGTTCAACTATTTGCCATATCTAGGTTATTTAGAAATACGAGTTTTCCTAACAAGGAGAGAGATTAATATCAGCTCTTCTATTTAGTAAGCTCACTTTAATATGAATGGAATCTTGAAATCAGTACTTTAGGTGGGAAAATACTTTCCTGCTTGTGTGACCTTTTAGATACAATTATTGAAGGATGAATATTTTTTATTTAGTAAAAATAGTAAAAGATAAACTTCTACTTGTCTCATGCAAAAATGGATATAAAAATACAATATGTTAAGGGATCCAGGGACCACTGGCATCTGAAATTATGTTAATAACATGAAGACAAGTTTGTAATTGCCAAGGCCCAGCCAAAAATGTAATAATGTAAAATCCAAAATTGGGCTGCAAGGTGCAGGGTACCCACATTCCTGACAGGCAGTGTTAGGAGTTGATAGCTAGTCCTGGCCAATATCTCTTTTGGTTTTTACCTCACTTTTTTGAAGTTATAAAAAAACAAGGTTGTCCTGGTTGGTGTGGTTGAGTGTATTGGGCACTGGCCTGTGAACTACAGGGTTGCTGGTTCAATTCCCAGTCAGGGCACATGCCTGGGTTGTGGGCCAGGTCCGCTGTTGGGGGTGTGAGAGAGACAGCCGATCCATGTATCTCTGACACGTCGATGTTTCTCTCCCTCACTCCCTTCCTTATCCTCTCTCTAAAAATAAATAAGTACAATATTTTTTAAAAAAAAGACCAGGCTATTTGTACAAGTGCAAAGAAAAACTATAAGGAGAAACTATAAAAAACTGAAATTTACAGCCTATAAAAGACAGTTCAGAGAAAAATTAACTTTTATATAGAAAGAGTTAACCAGCCTACTTAATGCCAAAAACAGTTAAAATTTCCTCAAAAGACAGATAAGAAATCTCCAAAACATAATGGAAAATAAAGAAAAATAAATTTGAAACAGATGTCATAAAATCACCCCCCTTACTTTTTACAAAGAATCATAGAAAGATCATGAGCTCGTGTGCACAATAGTTTATCAGGAAAAGAGAACAAAACACAAACACTGGGAGATCTTTCAATAAACGATTACTGTAACCAGAGCCCTGAGGGAATTAGAATATTAAAAAAGATAAACCTTAATGGATTGAATGGGCTTCGATTATTCCCTGAGATTTTTTATTTTCCCAAAGCTTAAAAGAAGCACAGTAGAAAACAATAAATTAGAAGGGCCCAGGTAGGCCAAGTTCTTTTCACTATAAACTTGATTTTGACCTGCAGCACCAAAGTTCAGATCCATACATTTTTAAATGTTTGAAAGAGCGAAACCAATTTTTTCTCTTCAGGAAAATCCAATGGCCTTGGCTCTTGTCTACCTTTTGTTCAGCTACTCCTAACTCTTTAATACTGGTTTCATAACATAAGGCACCTGGGAAGCTTCCAGGAAAAAAAAAACAAAAAAAACAGTAAATGTGCAGATCTTCACTCTGAGCCAAGAAAATATGTCATCCTTGTACCAAATTTCCAAGCAGTATGTTTTAGCGGCAGTTTTTTGTCTCTGGGCATTTAAAGGATTAAAGCAGAAACTGACTAGGTTACATTTTATTTATCACATGAAAACCCTCTTAGCTAAAAAGATCTTTGTCTTCATTTTGATTCAGTTTGGTAACTTTAAAATTACATTTAATGACTGAATAGAGGGATAGATAGATAAATGAGCAATAAATCAAATCGGATAATGGCAAAATCTGGGCTATAGAAGAATGAGTGTTAACTATAACACTCAATTTTACTGTATATTTGAAAATGTTTACGATTAAATGCTGAGGGAAAAACATCAGTGAAAAAGGAATGACCTTTCAGAATACCACCACCACCAACAAAAGGCTTATTTCACTACCTGCAAGTGAAATCAAACAGCAAAGGACTTTCAAATGATTTCACGATGGGTTATTAACTCACATCATATAGACCCAGAGGGTTGGGTCCAAATTGAAGAGGCATTTGGCAGCTATTTCAGGACAGCAAAAGGACTAAATGTTTATAAGAATTGAATATTATTCATTCAAAAATACATAGCTTAATCTACCTGCAAAGCCTGTACCTTAGAGATTGATTAGGTACTCAGAAGACCTCATGACACTGAAGGCAGAAACAGAGCAGACAGATCTCCTACATAAATTAGGACCACAAGAGACTGGGTCTTTCCTCATCTCCCCAGGTGCCTCTGTCTCCAGCCCCGGTTCTCCTGTCTTTACCCAGAATTGGTAAAGTCTAGAACAGTTTAAAGCAAGCGGCAAGGGTCACAGGTTTTAGCAGGCAACAGGAAAAGGCCCAAGGCTTGTGGGAGCCCAGGACAGATGCATCTGCAGGTAGGGAGCATGGGGTCCTCGGTGTGCTTAGGTACACCAACAGCCTGAAGCCCAGGTGGGCCAAGAGGAGCAGTGCCCTGCGTCTTTTGGGCTTAGTGCTAGCTTTCAGCCTTATATCATGTCATTTTGCCATCTGGGGGACATAAGAGATTTTAGGATGATTTTTCATATAGAGAAAGGCTGAGTCACATAGTTGTAGATGGTTCCAGATGAACATAGAACAGCAGTTCTCATTGTTGATTTGATTTTAAATCTCAGAAATACTTTATACTTTTAAAAATCATTTCGCTTTAGCATAATAACCTCAAGATTGATCCATGCTGCCACAAAGGGCAAGATTTCATCTTTTTTTTAATGACTGAGTAATATCTTATTTTATATACGTATCTACATATATAAAATAGAATATATATATCACATCTTTATTCATTCATCTGTTGGTGGATGCTAGGGTTGTTTCTGCATCTTGTCTGTAGTAAATAATACTGCTATTAATCAATGTTACCTCAAAAAATAATTTAAAAAACAGAAAGTACTTGTAATAAATAAATAAAAATTATCAAAAACTTCCAAAGCGCTTTTGTTTATGAGGGTCACTTATTAATATTGATATATTATAAATTAAAATGGAGAATTTTGAAATATTTATTTATTCACTTATTTTTAAAATTATAATGAATCATTGACACATTACTGTAAACAACATTTTTAATGCACAGCTCTACTGCTAATCACTCCTGAAAGTGCAAAAATGTCAATTCCTTAGTCTAGTTGTGAAAATAATTTGAGCCCATGGCTCCCCTGAGAGGGTCTGGCACTTCCCGCCCCCAGAAAGGCCCTGGGGCACACTTCAGAGCCACCCGGTGGCTGACACTTTGAAGGTTCTTAACAATAGCTGCCATTGTAGGCATTGCTTCCAGACTGATAATGGTAATACACACACAGAGAGAGACACACACACACAAAGTATGAAATAGTAATGAGTTTCAAGGACAGGTGTGTTATCTACCTACTTCATATATGCCACCAAAATGGCTAATATAAGTTTGAAATAGTGGGCAAATTATTCTCCAGATTTGAATTCTTTAAGGGCTCTTGTTTCTTCCCCTCTCAGCCTTTAAAACTGATTTTTCTTAACAATTTAGCAGCCTGGAAACATAGTTGCAAATGATTTCTTCAGGCTCCCATCCCAATAATATGGACAAGTAAACTGATTGAACCCAGCACGAGTCATTAGGGGCTGGGAGATGGGTCTCTCCCATTTGATGGACATCTAAGCACGTCCCTGCCCCTCTGCACAGCTCCCACCGAGTCCGTACTCGCTTCCCCCACATTCCAGGAACCTGACTACTGAAACTTCGCTCATGCCCTCTCTACAAAGCAAACTCCAACTCACTCTAAAGGCAAACCAAAATTGTACTTGACAATCTTTTAGTGCTTGTCATCTAATAACTCAGAAATCCTAAGCCCTGTTCTTAAGAAAGAGCAAACTGAACATGGGGAGGACGTAAATCTCCCAGGATTTCATACAATGAATTGGCCTAGACATGATACTAAGGTCCTCTTTGAACATCACCCACCAATCATACCCATAAACTGTCGCCTGTGTGTCTGTGTACAAAGTAGACTATACCCCCGACTCAATAAGTCAAATGCATTTGTCTGTCATATTAAAACTAAAGGGCATTTATGTAATGCTTCTTGGTTTGTACCTCCCTAAAATAATGCAGAGTTCTATAACAATGAACACGATTTGTGTTAAAATCTAAACTACATGTTGTTCAAGGACAAAGGCTGTGTCTATATTTCTTCGGTCATTTCTCTTTGTATTTATATAGTGCTCTCTCACATGAGTGACTCCTTAAGAGTTAAAGAATCACTCTGCTGTTCTCCTATTTAATTGCAGCACTAATTGTTTCATCTATTCATTCAGCCAACAAATATTTATTAGACATCTATCACATGCATTAGATGTTGAGGAGACAGGGTCTCCATGTCTTTTTTATAAGGCGTTAACACCTGCAAAGAGTTCCAGAAATCTGTGTGATCTAACCCCTCTGTATCACCTAAACCTAAATCTTCAAAGCCTTGCCACCACCACCTTCTAAAAGACCCTTGGGAAGAGACCTATCTGGTGCCCTAACTGGCACAGACACCCACTCTTTCCACACTGTTCTTTCACCAGCAGTTGCCACCCCCTCCATCTCCTGAAGCCTTGCCCCAGACCCTCTGTAACTCATAGCAAAACCAGCTAAATCCTCAGCTCTTCTTAGAACATCCCTTTCAAACTGAGGTCTGAAACCTGGTCCAATGTGAACCATTGAACAAGGTTCCCTGAAGCCCTCTTTAGTGAAAACTCTTATTTCTTCCACCCCATAGGACTTCTCAGCCTGGAGGTGAGGGTGTGTGTCCTTCTTGCTCATCACTGCTTCTTCCAGACTTTTGTCCCTTTCTCCTCTCTGAAGCCCCATCACTTGGAAGCTCATGTCATCAGAGCCTCAAAGAGTGTTTCTTGAGCATGTGCCATGTGTCAGACACTGTCCTGGGCATCAGGATTTAGCAGTGAGACTAGAGTAAGATGGTTCTTGTGTCTGGAGTCTACTAAAGAAAAGACATACAAAATAAAGTGAAATATTTAGTATGTTAGTTGGTGATAGTTCCTACTGAGAGAAATAAAGCAGGAATAGGGAAAATAATATGTTAGGATGAGTGGGGAAGTTCATTTTTATAGGAAAGCTAAGAATGATCTTACTGAGAAGATGAAATAAGAGCAAAGACCCCAGTGAGGTAAAGGAGGAACAACGCTACTATAGAAAAGACTGGCATTCCATGAAAGGGGAATGGAAAGAGCAAAGGCTCAAGAAGCAGCAAAGACACCAGAAAGTTTATCTGTGCACCTTCTTGTTACAGTCATCTGGCACCTCTCGGTCACACACTTGTCCTTTAAAGGTTTCACTCCTGGCTCATTGTTTCTGTCTTCAATGTTGTCACAACTCTTATTGATTTTGATATCTATGGTGGTGCTCCTTCAATACTCTCTCAACTCCAATAATGCCTTATGACCTCTTCAATTTATTCATATATTTATTCCCATGGTCACTCTAGATTTGTCATTCCCAATAACCCAAGTCTTCCAATACTTCAACTTGAGGAATCTCATTTCTAATGCCACAATTTTTTTAGTTTATTTCCACTAAATCTCCAGCTTCGACAATTCCTCAATCCCAGCAGGTTTTATGACCCACGAACACTCCCGCCTTTTCACTGCATCCCAATCTCCTCTTGTCCTCGCTATCCCCCTATCCAGCCTCGCACCTGTGGTCCCTTATTATTAATATAACCCTTGTACACATCCTCAGTGGTTTTGCTCCTCTTTACTTCCATTTTACTTCCTCAGCAAAATTCTAATCTTGTTTAAATCTAATTTTCTGCCTACTCCATGTGTATCGGCTTTCAACATTTAGGTTGTTTCTGGTTTGGTTTGTGGCTATTCAGAATAAAGCATACACACCCAGATTTTACCTGTGCTCACATTTCTCCTACCATAGGATGTGCCTAACCTTTTTTCTCTCTTATGCAGGAATCCAATTACATAAATATTGACTAAGGCTCAGAAATCCAAGAGCTCTTATTCTTCTGTTTGTAAAGCTATTTCCAACTAGCCACATATTTTAATAAAAAATTTATACTCACTACACTAGGATTAGAGCATAGCTGCAAATTCTCTTGGAAGTCTGGGCTTACTACCAGGGTTAGAGCACAGCTGCAAATTCTCTTAGAAGTCTGGGCTACCATCGCACTTTCTGGCAATAAGTGATGCAATAAATATATGGGCAAGGACAAAGGGGCACACAACAAGATAAGGAAGAACTCACTAAATAATATAAATCATCACCTGGTGTGCCGTGACCAGAACAGCCCCAGCTAAGACTGTGGGGCAAATCCCCATATGCACTTCGGGGTAACACAATGCTAGGAATGTTAGACCATGCCTGGCACCCAAACTCTGAAGCTCTTCTCTCTCTCTCTGTTCCCCACTGGATCCTCATTTGAGGGTCTAGCCTTCTACATCCTGGCGTGCACACAAGCCTGACATAAGACAGAAAGGGTAGATTTAAACACATTCAACACAACACATACCCAGTATACAGTTGGCATCAATCCTCCTGACTTAAAAAAGAAAAAATAAATAAAGCAGAAATGAGTGTTCTTATAGAAGTCTCTTTCTGCACGTGTATTTTCATTTCTCTTAGGAAATTACCTAGGAGAATCAGTTGGTAATCGGGTGGATGCGTATTTGACTTCATGAGAAACTGTCCAGCTGATTCCAAAGTTGTACCATTTTAGAATCTCCCAGCAATGGAAGAGTATTCCATTTGATTAACATGAACTCCTGCATTTGAACTGGAAGTGTGAACCAATGCTTCTTAATGACTGATTAAAATTCAGTGTAGGGAAGCTGATGCACAATTTACTCCTTGTAGGCTCATAAAATTACCAAGCGTTCTCCAGTGACAATAGCTATTTCCCCAAAGGGAGGACGAATGACATATGTACTCTTTTATGAAAAACAAAAAGGAATAAATGCTGCCTTACATTCTAGGAATTGAAAAATAGCTCCATTGCTGCTGCTGCTGCTGACGCTGGAAATTCCGTACCATCTGTCTAACATAGAGACCTCTATTGTTATGTATTAAAATAGCATTTACTATAAATGGAGTTGGTTACAGGCAGTAAATGTTTGTAATCAAACTTTCACAAAGATTTTTGGTCAGTGAACTGAAAATAAAGACAGGCATATAGTGAATGGGACAGGCCCTAAAGTTTTATGACCCATCTTGGTCAAAGTTCTTCTTTCTTAGTTTGCATTAGCATCATAGATTTTAATATAAATGCAGTACTCTTATCAATATATCAGTGTGTTTTACAATAGTTCTGAGTACTTTATTGTGTAGAAATAATCTACCAAGAGAGTATCATCTGTAGTAGTTTACCACTGCTACAACAAAATATACCACCACCCCCCAAATTTGATAAGAGTTACGAAGAACTGGATTTCTCTGAGTATCGGACACTAGGTTAGAATACATAAACAGTTTAAAGCATCATGAGCCAGAGAGTCTGCCTCCTTGTTCTGAAGTGTCCAGGGCCAATCAAATAGGTAGACTCACTCAGCAAGGAATAAAGAATTTGTTTTATTATTGTCATAGATGAAGACTTTTTCCCATTACACCAATGTGTATTTTATGAATTATTCTGACAAATTTTTGTGAATTTGTTCAAGGAAAGTTACAGTTTTATCGGGAAATAATTTTTTTGAATTCTAAGAATAATGATGTAGTAATGACAGACACATTTGTCATCCCTAAAATTTTAAATGGCAGTTCTTAGTCTATGGTCCAAAAAAATTGTAAATATATATTTTAAAATCTATCTCTTAGTTTTTATTGCTTATCAAACTACAATTCTTTACCCTAATTGCCCATCACCCAGGTTGCACCCCAATGCAAACATGTACCCCCATATTCTCAGCATCGTAACATGGCAGGTATAGCTTGGTTAATTCTGACATCAATACCATAGATAATAAATCCCCGAATCTGAAAAATTGGCTCATTTCCCTTAGTTTCCTTGACCATACATTTCACTCCTTTTTAAGAATGCTTAGTAACAGAGAAGTGGCATGAATATTGATGAATCGGTCTGGATCTTTCCTTAACAAAGCTCAACATATATCTCAGTAAAAGTTGCTTCCCAGAAAGTTGTCATCAGGAGGCTCTGCTTCTACCATTGAAAGATTTTTGAAATTTCCTATTGGGAACAGCTTTGAAAGCCTCCAATGACACATTCTTTTCAATAGCTACAATGGTGGAGCACAATTTCTCACGAGTAGCCAATTTGATTTTTGAGAACTTATGTAGCAGAAAAATGTCATTTGTTGAGGAAAATACCTTGATAGAACATGTGGGTGGAGGCACAGCATGGCCCACAGCAGTGAAGTTAAATGTGTTTCTCAATATAATGGAATCGAAGCAAAATTCCACCTTACCATGCACAGTGCACTTGGATATTTTCTATTTGATTCTCCTTCATTTTTTATTTAACCTTTATTGTAGAAACAGAATAATATAATCTACTTCATTTTCTTAAAATGCTTGCTTCAACTTATGCAATGGAGCTCTCAGCCAACTAATTGTCACACCCCACAACTTGTCAAGTACCAGTCTGGGAAGAATCAGTAAAACACAGAAAAGCTAATCTACTCTGAATAAAAACTTAGCATACATCTGGAGGCGAAAGAGAGGAGTGAGCAAAATCAGGGAAAAGACAGGGGAATGTGGGGAGAGTGCGGGAGCTGGAGAAACTGGCCAGGGAGAAATTCTCAGTAACAAAACGCGTGAAAGCTTCCAAGATGAAAATGAACATTCTCTCTTAAAATGCTTAGCACAATAACATGAAGTAATTAAACACGCTCATTGCTACAAAACATCATAAAAATTGTGCTGCCTTTTACAGTTTGTATTTGTTGTATTTTGAAGAGACAAACAAGAGCAGCGTATGCATAAGGCAGAAAAAAAGAGAATGCAAAACATGACAAGATCATTCTGCCATGAGAGACTAAACTGCTTCAGGGAAATACAGCTCAGAGCCTGTACAGTCCATATAAAGCAATTTCTTTCCTCTCCTGCCAAAACTAAAAAAAGAAAGAAAGAGAAGGAAGAAAATTTTCAAAAAAGAAACGCGGAGATTTTTCAAGGACACGAGATGTTTCCAGACTTGTGGATTGGAAACAAGTCCATTTGATTTGAGTTTCACAGGCTGAGATGATTGCAGATGGTATCTCGGGTGCACACCTACAATTTTACTTAGAGCTAAGGCGATTGATCAAGGTGAGTTATCAAGCTCGGTTTTCTGTTTGGGGGACAATGTTTTACAGAAAGCACACTGCTGAGCTCTGTTATGGGGACAGCGTCAAATACAGGGTCTAGGACACTCTCTCTGCTTTGCATTAATATTTCAGAACCTGACGTCCAGTCTGCCCCGTGAAGACAAACTCTGCAGAGACAAGATTAGAGCTCAAAGAAACACATCAACTTTGTATTCACTTGTTTTAACATATGTGCTTTCTTAGGAGTCGGATGTTTTGACTTTGATATTCAGTTTCTTATTCAGAACAAAAAAAATCTGTTATATCAATATTTATTCTTGCCTTCTCTGGGCCCTGTGCTAGTTTAACCCATTTAGTCATCTATTTCCTAAATTGGTCTTGATCAAAGTGGGTCAGAGATCAGTAGGCTTTGATCTACCAGCTGGTACATCTGAAACTTCTCTCATTGCTAATAAATCCAGCATCCAGAAGGCTCGGGTGAGCCCAGGTCATCTGCCTGCCCATTGCCCACTGACCAACAGGTAACTTTTGCTCTTTGTTCAAATCCATCTGACAAGAGTTCTGCCTAAATTCTTAGAGGACCTTATCCCAGACTCCAGTCAACTTGACTTTGACCCTAGTCCCCTGCCTAGCCACTGAATTCTTTCATTTATACCGCCAGCACTGCAGGCAGAAATCCTAATAAATTGTTTGGCTCCCGCCCCCACGCATACACTGACTGATACTCTTCCTAGGACCTTGGAACACTAGCTGCCACATCCCATGCCAAAATCAGATCTTAGATACCAGCATTGCTCCAGATCCAGTCTGTACATGGTTATTGTAACTATTAGAGAAGTCCGACTCTCTGACCTCTGGCGAGCTGCTTCATGCCTCAGCATACGTGCCTCCCCTTCACCTGTGAAACCCCATGCTCATCAGAAGCTCGTGCTCTTGCCTTGACTTTGCCAATGCTCACTCTAACTTGTTACAGGTGTTACTAAAAGATATTTTAAGTATACTTGAATGTATATTCTTTGCTCTAAAAAATGGTTATTTATTTTTATGCTGACATGAAATAACACAGTAAACAAACATAGCATAAGATAGCTAACACTGCAGATCAAAGCACGTACCACCTATCTCTGATGATGTGTATGCCTCTGGGGGGCTGGAGTCACTTTCATCTTTCTCTATTTGTACCCCGTATGAGGTCTGTCCAGAAAGTATTCAGCCGTGTGCTATGAAAAATAGAGACATTTATTGAAGAAGATATAAGATACAAGAAACATTGCACTTAGGACAATGACACATCAAAAGCACCTTGGGACCTCACATAGTTCTCAAAGCTGCCCAGTTGTTTTTTCCTGAATCTCATCCATGGTCTGAAGTCTCTTCCCTTTCAAAGGTGATTTTAGTTTTGGGAAAAGCCAGAAGCCATAGGGTGCCAAATCTGGGCTGTAGGGGGGCTGAGTCACCTGCATGACTTGATATTTTTGCCACAAAAAAAAACTGCAGGAGATGTGATGCATGAGTGGGAATGTTGTCGCGATGAAGCTGCCAGTCACCAGTTGCTTGAAGCTGTGGCCTTCTGAATCATCCAAATAGTTTCTTAGGAGAAATGCCCAAGCTTAATGCAAAATCTGATGCAGATGTGTTGCTCTACTTGCATAGTCATTTTGAATGTGACGGCCACACAGTACATGTGCTCACTCAACAGCATCTACCACCCCCACTGACTAGTACAGTGAAGTCATCATTGTTCACACATGTGCATTCCAGTCCATTCTCCTTAGCTACCAGATTACATCGATGTTGAGTGAACCATTCTTGTTATATGGCTGGACTTTTTCTGGAAAAACCTTGTATATCTTTTTTAAATTCGAGTACACTTAAAGTAACTTTAATCTAAGAAATTTAGTGTCTTCTACTACTCCTAGAGATTATTGGTATTGGTTAGTAATATAATACAATAGGACATGACAATTGTCCCTCAACCATGTTATCAATTCACAGAGACCCAGAGCCATGTGTTGATAGAGTGAATGCTTCAGAGTCATAGATCTTTCTATATTTCAGACCCCACAGACAAGCTGGCATCAAGGTACCCTTTTCCTTCACAAAAGTTCCTTGCCACTTAAGGCAATAATTCTTTTTAGCTTGAATGAAGGGTTGTGAAGTCTAATTTTTTTAATTCAATAAGGCAAAGTAATATCATTGACATTTCAAGATTTCTTCTCTACATGGATAAGAAACTTAAACAGCATATGCAGTGGTAAAACGCATGCTTCTTCCAAAAATTAAAGAGACGCATCACTGTCAATCTCACTTTCACTGTCTTCCGGGACAGCATAACAGTTCTCAGATGTATTTTCGTGGGAGTGACTGCTGTTTGAGTATGCTGAGTCTATGCTCACTGCACCAATTTTTTTTTCTAGTGGCAGCAGTAGAGGTGCAAAGAATTATTCTACAAATGACAAATAGCAGAATCATTCTGGGGAATGTTGACTGCGATTCATCCATCAAAGCCACTCTACTTTCCTGATATGTATGTATGCTATTGACTATGTCATGGGAAAATTAGTCTAAGTAATAGTTAAAAGTGCTTCTGAATTTCAAGAACAGGTAACAGAAGCTTATGTGACTATAAGTTGACTTTTGGGAATTCTGGATAATTCTAAACACATCATGGATTGAGAGTTAGTTTGTCCCTCCACAGCTTTCCTCTTAAAGAAAATTTGGCAGCTCAGGAAAGCCTGACCTAAAAGAAGAAAGAGCAGGAGCAACATGCATAAGGTAGAAACTTTGCCCTCCCTTCCCTTTCTGTCCTATAAAAGAGTCTAGATTAGGACTCCTTCATTGTACCAGCACAGAGAAAAGTAGATGGTACAAAGGAGTAAGTGCTCTTTCCTCTGATCAAATAAAAAATAGCAAGATGCAACTTAAAATTACTGTTCAGAGGGATGTTTCAAATGTCACAGCTGGCTGCTCAGAAAATTCCCTCCAGGCTGTATTTACCTTGATGGATTCACTAAGCCCCAAAGGCTGGTCTCAGGCTTGCAGGTTAAGAAATCTGATTTTACTGAGTCTATGGAAAGTATCTCTGTCACCCCTCAGAGGCAAACCTGCCTTAATCAATCAAGTTCATGGATACTGAGTGCCTGTTTATTATTATATGATGAGAAGCAGGCATATGGGGAGCCAAGTTATTAGAGGGTTTTGTGGATAACATGGGAGCAGAACATAAGAGTAGAGTGATCTTAAAATGAATCTCCCAATGAAAGGTGCTCCCAGCCCCCTCACCAGCCACAGGCAGAGCTCTGCCAATGAAACCATAATGCCAATTTGTTGTACTGAAGTCTCCTGCCCTCTGGATGGTATTCGGATGCCACTAGTGATTTGAGGGGAACTTCCTTTTGTGTCTGCTTTCATTACTGACCAAACCCTTTGGCTCAGTAATTTAGGGATAGTATTTTGTCTTTGGTTTGTTCACAACCACAGTAACAAGCCCACCCACTGTGTTCGACTCCCAAGTCCTCAAGATGGTTGCACATATGCCCTATGTGTACAGAGCACTTACTTGCTGTGGTTCCCATGTAGTCGCAGTGGCAGTTATTTCAATGAACAAATCTAGTGATAATTAATGAGCACCTACCATGTGCCTGAAACTCTGCTTGACAGGATGACGTATACAGGAGTGACAGGAGGTGTACTCAAGCCCCAGATGTTTTTGTGTGCTATAGAAGGACACACCACCACAAGCAAAATATTTTTAAACTATAAATGTCAGTATGAAACCCTAAATGCAACAGAAGCATTCAATATGAAAGAATCACTGTCAAACTAAAATAGAAGCAGCTTTCTGGAGAAAATAGAACAGAACTAGATTTTGAAAAGTGAATGGAAAAAGTTATTAGTTATATTCCACTCTACAAAAGTAATATGAACAAAGAAAATAATATGGAAATTAGTACAAAAGTCTGGAAAGAGCTGGAACATAGTAGGTACTCAAAAATATGTCACTGAATAACTAAATGTAATTTTGAGTGCACAGTTGGACCACCACAAGAAATAAGATTCATTTTAGTAATGTGGAAAAGAGCAGACTAAGACTTGAAAGCCAGGAATAGTAATATAGACTTGATATCCTATTACACATACAAAAAATACTGTACGTTCACCTAAAAAATAACTTCCCAAGTTTCTTTTCTTTTTCTCAATAAAAGAGCAAGCATTTTCATCGTGGCACTATTCCATCTGCAAGAAGTTCTATTCAAAACACACTGTGCTTAATAGGAAATTTACAGACAAATTGAAGGCAATGATCCAAGCAGATAGTTTTCTGTAATAACCATCCACCTTTAGCATTCTGTATAATTATTTTTTAATCCTCACCTGAGGATATGTTTATTAATTTTAGAGAGAGAAGAAGGGAGAGGGAGGGAGGTGGGGAAGAGAGAGAGAGAGAAACATCAATTGTTTGCCTCCCACATGTGCCCCGACCGGGGATCAAACAAGCAATCCAGGTACATACCCTGAACCAGGGATTGAACCTTTGGTGTACGGGACAACACTCCAACCAGCTGAGCCACATTGGCCAGGGCAGCATCCTATACAATTCTTTTAAAAGTGAAAAGCTTTTCCCAACTTTAAAATTGTGAGGCAGGGGGAAGACCCATTTATTCTCATTTTTTCCACCTTTCCTTTTCCTTCTGTATTTCTCATTTATTTATACATTCAACAAATATTTAGTGCTTGTTATTTGTCAGGCATGTGTAAGAACAGAGTATGTGCTGATACAGAAAACTGACATGATGCCTCCCTAATGGAGGAAAGAGACGGGAAGAGGTCCATAAGGAGGACTACACGTGTTGTGCTGGCACGGAGTCGTGGTGGGAGTCTAGAGTTCCAGGCAGAGGAGCAGTGTGTGGGAAGGCCCTGAGACAGAGAGGTCCTCAGCCTATTTGAAGACCCTCAAACGAGAGTAGTTTGCTTAGAGTGTGTTGAGTTGGAGGATGGGAGGACATGAGGGAAGATAAGCTCACAAAGCAGGACCTTGACAGATTTATGCTTTTAAAGACTGCCCTGGTTTCCAAGTGGAGACTAGGTTAGAGGGATGCAGAGAGAAAACATAGGAGTATGAGGCAGAGCTATCACAGCAGCCCTGGTGAGAGCTGATGGCAGCTTAGCCAGGGAGCAGTAGTTAGACAGACATCAGTAAATTTCAGACACATTTTGGAGGTAGAAAACACAAGACTTACTTACGAATTGGAAGTCAGGAAGGAGGAAAAAGAGAAAACAAGAATCTCTGCATATCTCTCTCCTCACCTCCTTCCCATGTACATATTTCATATTCTTAATAAATTTTTATAGTGCATAATTCATGGTGCTATCTTATGCCTTAGGTTAAAGGGGAGTTTAACAATAAATAGTGAACCCCACACAAAGAAGCATACTGATCTTCAACAGTGCTATTAAATAAGTAGTAGAAATATCTGATACACAATTCTCAAATGACACTTTTAATTGGTTAATAAGGAAAAGCACAAGATAACAGCATGCCATACATGTGTCATCAAAGAAGAAACCACTATCTTTCATAAGAAATCTGCTACAGAGATTGCAATTAAAGTTACAACCTCTATCCACTGGTGATTTAATTAACATGAAAGAGATTTAATTATACGAACAAGGTAATGTCAAGGAAAGTCCCACACCCACACCTGCTATAAAGTGGAAGTTTAGTCACTATACCCCACAATGGCAATTGTTTAACATATGAAGCCAAGAAAATAGGGAAGGGGAGCACGTGTCACTGAGTGTTACAGTGAGGGGCGTCCTGGCACAGTCTCTGTCCCCAAGCTAAAGGGCATCGCACAAAGTTTTAAGTTCCAACTTTGAATACACAGACTTATTTATTAGCAGGCATATAGCAGAATTCTTAAAAAGTATTCTCGTCCTGGCTGGGTGGCTAGGTTGGTTGGAGCGTTGCCCCATACAACAAAAGGTGGCGGGTTCCAGCCCTGCTCAGAACGCATACCTAAGTTGTGGGTTTGATTCCTGTTGGGGTGTATATGGAAGGCAACCGATTGATCTCTCTCTCTCTCTCAACCTCTCTCTCTCTCCTTCCTCTCTATCTAAAATCAATATAAATATCCTCAAGTGAGTATTTTAAAAAAAGAAAAAAGGGTTCTCAAAACCCCCTTTAAAAATGGGCTTCTCACCCTTGTTGATTGAAAAGCAAGTTGAAAAATTAAGTCTGCAGTTGCCTTCATCTCAAGCCCCTGCCCTCCCGTAGTCAGCGCCACAAGGGCTTGCTCAGGTTCAAGTCTGATCCTTAGAACTGACTTAAAAGAAGTAATGGTGCATGGGAGAGTTGTTCCTTTCCAGAGTAAGAACACACAGCTCTATAACATCCTGTGTTCTAAATCATAATGATGGCCAAAATAGGTGCTGACCCAAGCACAAAAATCCTCCTCGTTTGCAGCTCTGAAATAACCTGGTTCACAAATGTTTAGTAATGAGTCAAACTCTTTTCTTTATATGGTTTTTATGCAGCTCTTCTCTCACTTTTAGCTCCCATTGCAGGGCGGCTACCTTTAGATGGTCTCTTAGTCACAAAACGAATATATCTGAAAAATCTATCTTCTGTTCAGGAACCATATTTGCCTGGGAGAAAAATGTCCGAAAGTCAAAATGTCTGAAAAGCATATCTCAGGCCACGTCTATGTAAAGCAAACAGAGAAACTGGTACTGTCATCCAATTCATTATCCAAGCAATGGTGGGAGCTGTGTCTTGCTCTTCTGGTTTAAACTGGCTCCATACCCAGGCATACAGCAGGAAGAGGACTGCTTGGGATTGAACCATGTCTCCCCATAATTACATGTTGAAGTCCTATCCTTCAGTACCTCAGATGTGACCTTATTTGGAAATGGAGTCATTGCAGATGTAATTAGTTAAGATAAGGTCATAATGGAGTGGGATGGGCCCCTAATCCAACACAATAGGTGTACTTATAAAAGACACTCACACAGGGTAGATGCCATGTGAAGACAAGAGTTAAGCCAAGAAACTCCTGGAAGCTACAAGGGATGCCTGGAACACATCCTTCCCCAGCTCGTCTCCAGGGGGAGTGTGTGGTGCTTTGCTGCAGCCGTCCCAGGACCTTGCAAGTAGCCCACCACTTACCTTGTTTATGAACCGCTGCGTTCTTCACTGAAAGATCCCTGTCCTTCAATGCTATTCTTTTTTCTTACTCACCAAAACATTACCCAGCTCAGAAGTACCTCCTTGCCTAGTCCAGGGCCTCACCATCCTGATGGCATGGTAGAAATTTCCAGGGAATTCCCAGGTTCAGCTCCGGTAGAAATCACTGTCAATCTCTCCATAGACCTGAACACGCAGCTGCGTGACCATGCAGGCAGAGTTCAGGTGGGAGATCACCTAGACAAAACCACCGACACAGAGACAGACCCCGGGCTTCCATGTTATAAAGGGGTAGAACTAATGCAGTAACTTGCGTGAAGCTTCTGCAGTAGGATTTGCAGATTAACCTAAGTTACATTCACTTTAGGATTCAGGACTAACTAGAAAACTGGTGGGACAGGATCTTCAGAAGATCGTTTACAAGATGAATGGAGGAATTTCCTGGAGTTGATGGGGAGAAGAGAGACTCACAGTGGGAAAGAGTTAAGATGTACATATGTTCGGTAACAGAAGAGCGGCCTGGCATTGAAAAAAGAACCATCACGAGCACAGTAGAAGCCTGTCATGACTGCATGGATTCATGGGCAACAGTATAAACCCCAGAAATAAACATTACAGAGTCTGTGGCACTGAGAGTTCAAGGCCCAACAGCATTGGCACCAGCTCTCCCTGGTAATGGACGTGCTGAGCCTCATTGAAGGAGAAGCTGCCTCTGAAGGATCCCACAGTCAGCAACACCACCATGCATAATGAGAAAATCCTGCAATGAGGGGCCAAACCATCATGACACAGGGCAAGAAGAATTGCACTCAGAGCACATACGAAACATCATCTAGAAACTGAAAACTTCTCTGGAGGAATTCAAGGAGGGGCTATGGGCAGGGCACAGATATGGGGGAGGAGCCAGAGAAATGCACCTACTTACGATTCCTTTTGTCTTCCTGATTTCATTCCCAAGAAAGAGTGGCCTGAGAAAAAGGGATCCAGCTTTCTCCTTCACTGTAGCTGACATGAATGGTTATATAAATGAGCATAGTGTCAGCTACAATAACTCAAATTGAATTAGGAGTACTGGTTATGGCTCTGGTTACCGAGGATGCTTTAACTAGTGAGTTCACACCCTTATTATTTAAAAATCAATTTCATGAATGACTGCCTATTTGCTAACACTCTCACTTTATCAAGTGAAGGGAAGATATGAATATATGATTGATATGCTTCAACAGTCCTGAAAACTCAGTTCAAATTGCTGTAGGAAGGACTGGCATAGAAGAGGGAGGTTAAGTAGGGCAGCGCAGAGAGGAGAGAGTACAATGGCATGAAGAATGTAGACAAATGTGGAGAAAATCCAGTAAAAAAAAAAAACACTCAGCCATTTAAAAACGTCTAAAAAGCATATGATACAGTACTTCCAGCTTCGCTAACAGAGGAAGAAGCTTGTCTTTCTGACAAGAAGTACCCTAGTTATGCATCTAGGAATACTGAACTTCACAGGAAGTTGTCCAAAATAAGATAATTAGTTTAAAAAATACTGAAAGACACTAAAACTCTTGAATTCCATGTGGTCCCTTTCTCTCAACAAAATGCTATGCTTGAATTGCAAACCCTCTGAACCCCAAAAGATCAAAAAGCCTGATTACAGTAGTGACTAGCCCTCTCTCTCCAATAAAGCAATGCTCTTTCCCTAGTACCAAGAGTTCTGACTTTTCTTCATATTTCCCATCATAAATTCTGTCACCACTTTTTGCAGACGCACTACTTATGAGGCTAAGTATTCAACTGTTGGCCTGAGGTCTTCTGATTGAAAAAAGGGTGTGTATTTCTTGTTTCTGACCCACTGGATTTGGACCCAGCTCCCCTGTGAGCAAACGCTGGACTCTGCATCCGACTGGGCTCTGCAGCTGCCTGAGGGTGTGGGACCCAGTCTGGGCCCCAGGAACAAGAGTAGAGGAGAAGGAAATGCCACTCAGAGCGTGTTGGGGTTTTCCCAGCTGCACGTGCGGTGTGGGCGGAAAGGGAACATACTGAACACTTGAAACATCGCTCTGTGGGGAGCCCTGAGGACTAGGTTAGAATGGAAACTCACCGCCAGCCAATCCGAATATCAGTCCCAGAGAACTGTGGGGAAAGAATGTGTTGACAAATACACCATTATGTTCAGTCTCCCTTAAAGAGAAAGAGAGGAAGGAAGGAAGAGAGGGAGGGAGAGAAAAAGAAAGAGAAATAAAAACAAACAAAAACACACACTGTATCTTTCTCTACCAGTTTAGAAGCTACGTGTTACATTGTACCTTCTGTAGTTGGTATTATTAATGCATAGGCATATGGGGGAGGGAGATCAACAGTAAATCCCAGCTCCTCCCTGCCATCCTATTTTCTCTGTGGGGGTTCTCATATATTTAGAGAAGAAAACAGCCGTTTTCTGGGGAAGGGAGGCTGCTCGCTTAGAATAGGTGCGGCATGAGAAAAAGCAGTCAGCGTCCTCTCCCAGAGAGGACGGTGTAATGTCACATGGGAAGTGACTTCCTGCACCCCGGAGAATGTTTTCAGCTTGATGGCAAAGTTCAAGTTACTCTTCCCACACAAGAAAATGAAGAACTCAGTTACCATCACGGGCAAAGTGGGTGGGTCACAGATGCCTTTGAGCAAGAGACACTGATAAACAGAAAAGCTGCAACACCAGCACCTCAGGAACGACATCATTTCTTGGGTGATAAATAACAGCAGTGTCTGTTTTTGCACAATGCTGGATGGAGAATAAACTATTTGGAAAGCAATTGCTAAAACTCTGCATTAATGGTGAACTTGGACTTTTTTCTTTGCTTAAAAGTTCAGACTGATGCTTCTAAATTTCTTTAAAGCTCAACAATAGTTATTTTTCTCTCTCTGCATATGTACATCAGTCAGTTTCGATAAAGAATGACATAAAGGGTCTGGAGTAGGACTCTCCAAGCAGAATCAGCAGCACATGAATCATGTGAGATGAAACAAGAGAATCCCCCAGCCCTGCTTGGCTAAGGATGCCAGCAACTTCTACTGAGGAAAAATTAAAAGGTGAGAAGTTCATATCAGAACATTATTATGTATTATGTCTGGTTTGCAGCATAATTGTACTTCAGTTCACTGTATTGTGAATGATTATTCTCATTCCATAAGTTAATTCTTTTTCAAATAAATTTACTGGAAACTTTCCATCAACCAGAAAGTGTTGCTACATAGGCCCTGGAGATACAAAAAATATGAGTTCAATCATTCTCAAAATCCTTTTATCTTTTTGTAATTGCTAGTTAAATCCCCTCCAAATATTACCATAACAAGCTCAGGGGGAGCCCAAAGGACCAGACACAATTCCAGTGGCCAGAGAGTGTGCAAAATAGGTCAACATGCCAGCTGAAGAATTCCACCTTAAATCTTTTATCCAGCTTGGGGGTGACATGCTTAAAATGCATTTGCTTTTTTCCTGATTGGATGTTTTCATAAACTACTTTTCTGGTTGTTTTTAGAAACTATTTGGCACCATACAATTCATTTAAATGGCATTTAAAAGTTCAAAGGAACTTTTGAAACCAGACACCTAAAGTACATTTTGGACCCCCTAAAATTTTAAGGTGAATGTTTTTCAATTGTGCTCACTAATGCCTACTTCTGTACTAAAAATGGAGCAGCTGTACTTAAACTAATGTGTAAGTGATCTGACGACCTGGAAATCTGGGGATTTCTAACACCTTGCTTTCATCTCTGAGCAAAACTATGAGTTTCCATTAGAATGAAAATCAAACTTAAATAGCTTGGACACATTCAAGCTGTGAACATCAACCATATGTGCAAAATTGGGCAAGTTCAGTCTCTGTGGGATCTGGTGAGTGGGAGGAGGAAGCGGATGATCAGATGACTAGACAGATGTTCAAAGAGATCCTGGCATGGCAAGACGACCTGCGTCCATTTCAGCTTCCTTAGAGGCAAACAGAAAGAACCAAGAGAAGCCTGAAGGTAAGGCAAAGAAAGCTAATTTGACCAGTTGATAAAGCAACCTAAAGATGCAAGATTCATCTAATAGCAAACACATTTTCTAAGGAACAAAACATTCACTGAACAGGGAAGTGAAGTCATGGTGTTGATGCTTAGTAAATGCATTAACTGTCATAAAGGGTTGAACCCACAATGGTTTTTCAAATCTATGCATTGTACAGGACAAAGAAAAGAAAAGAA
>VMDR010007105.1:0-42132 GCA_007922815.1 Macrotus californicus | reverse complement strand
ATACCAGTTCACACCAGTGAGAATGGCCATCATAAACAAATCAACAAGTGTTGGAGAGGATGTGGAGAAAAGGGAACCCTAGTGCACTGTTGGTGGGAATGCAGACTGGTGCAGCCACTGTGGAAAACAGTATGGAATTTCCTCAGAAAACTCAAAATGGAACTGCCTTTTGACCCAGCAATTTCACTGCTGGGATTATACCCTAAGAGCCCTGAAACACCAATCCAAAAGAACCTATGCATCCCAATGTTCATAGCAGCACAATTTACAATAGCCAAGTGCTGGAAGCAACCTAAGTGCCCATCAGTAAATGAGTGGATCAAAAAACTGTGGTACATTTACACAATGGAATTCTACACAGCAGAGAGAAAGAAGGAGCTCCTACCCTTTGCAACAGCATGGATGGAACTAGAGAGCATTATGCTAAGTGAAATAAGCCAGGTGGTGAGGGAGAAATACCACATGATCTCACCTGTAACTGGAACATAATCAACAAAACAAACAAAGAAGCAAAATAGAACCAGAGACACTGAAATGAAGAACAATCTGACAGTAACCAGACGAGAGGCAGGAGGGGATAATGTGGGGGAAGGGAGGAAGGTTTTCAGGAACAACTATAAAGGACACAGGGACAAAACCAAAGGGGGGGGGTGGAAGCAGGGGAGGGAGGTGGGGAGGGCTGGGATGGGGGGGTGGGGGCTGTAACTGCAGACAACTGTACTTGAGCAACAATAAATTAATTTTTAAAAATGCAAAAAAACCCAGAAAGTGAAAATTCAGTCTCTCTTCCAGCTTCACTGAATTTCAGGGCCCAGTCATACAAAAAAGACTGTGTGAGGCCTTCTGTCTAGCTACCTTGTCCTGAGAAAGAGCGCTGATTGAGCAAAACTCCCTGGGCCTACGAGCCCTGTGGCCTAGCTCTCTGCACGTCAGTAGTGCTGCACTTCTACTCACAGACCGCCTAGGTCTGA
The DNA here is from genome assembly GCA_007922815.1 of Macrotus californicus. NCBI lineage: Eukaryota > Metazoa > Chordata > Mammalia > Chiroptera > Phyllostomidae > Macrotus > Macrotus californicus. The sequence continues at coordinate 41,161 of VMDR010007105.1, read as the reverse complement.
ATCCTGACCACTTACTGAATCTGTGATTTTAATGTACTTCTGTGTTTAGTTTCCTCATCAGTGCATCGAGGATAACAAAGCACCTTCCACAGGACTGTTATGAAGAGTAAATGAATACCTGTAAAATGCTTGTAAATAATACATAAATGCACGTAAGGTGTCCGACAAACTGTAAGCGCTCGATGCACACTGTGGGGTGATGGACGGGAATGAGTCTGGGTCATGACCAGACCACTCACCATGTCTCAGCAAAGAGTCTCTGATGGGTCCCATGGGAAATGCAAAGGCACAGGTAAACGTGAAGGTAAAGGGAAAAGAGGAAAGACAGTGCGTACCCATGTTAAACCCACAACTAAAGAAGACTAGATGATGGGCGGTACACTTAAAGGCACCCCTGGTTAAAAAAAAAATCCCTACATCCACAGAAGCCAAATCAGAAACTGATTGGGTAAACAAGTCCTTCTTTTTCAACACACAGTGTCAAGTGAGGCAAATATTGTAATCATCCCACGAACACTAATGTGCACTTATAATATGAAATTAACTGAAGAATGCAAAGATTGATCAGGCTCTTATTACAAGGATCTTGCAGTCTAGTTGAGTTTTTCTCAAACGTTTTTGACCTGATCCACAATAACAAATACATTTTACATCTTGTCCCAATATACACATACATGCACAAAAGTAAATATTTCATAAAAATACCTTTCCTATTTACAATGTACTCTACTCGTTCTTATCTATTCCATTTCCATTTTTAAAAACATTCTTGCCACAATACCTACAGCCACTCCACTGAAACGGTTTCACTACCCAGTGAGGGTTCAAGTCCAACCAAACTGGTACTAAAACCTACTGAAATGGGCATGTGACCAACTAACCTCAACAGAAAGAAGAATCACTTACATCCTCAATGGGGTTAATACTGGGGACGCTGAAAAAGTTTGTTTTGATGAGGGCATCCAGGGTCCATCGCGTACAACCACGGACATGAACCTAAATTCAAACAATAGGAGTTAAGAATCAGTCACAGTTGGCCCCCTTTTTACTACTATTTTCTCACTCTCTGTGGAAGGCCAGCTGCGAAAATGTGGGATACACCACAAATAGCAAAGCTTGGACATAAACTCGACAGTTACCTGATCTGATCAGGTACTGCTGTTTCTACCGTCCTGGTTTGCTCTCTTTCTCCAAACCTCCGCAGACTTCTGGTGTCCTCCTCTCATTCCAATGGTTAAGGTGCAAAACTAACACGACAAACAGCTTTTATCTCACGTGCTCTCTGCACTCAGCAATGGCCCGGGTCAGTGTGTTGAAGAGGATGTGAGGCTGTCTCAGGGAAGGAATGCTGTGACTCTTTTAGAGATGTCTACCGTGGGCACTGGGAGGAGCTAACCTGCAGCATGCACGGGGTCTATTTGCTGAGTGGAACTGTAAAATACACAAGTTTAAGAATCTTTTTTCAAAAAACCCTTGGACAACTGCAACAAAATATGGATGTAATGTAAACATCTTTTAACTACATCATTAACAATGTATCAGATTTTGCTACAACTGCTGTGGAAGTTACTGTAATAATATGCAAATATTTTACATTCATAAAAAAGTGAAGAAGAGAAAATCATTTTTTTATTTCATCACAGTGTAATAAAGACCAATTTTGTCATGTTTTTGCCCAGGATATCTGAGACTGATGTCTGCTCATGAGAGAACACTAATAATGTTCCAATGCTATTGGAGCCTGTATTTTATCAGCTAAAAATGTTCCCATTATTAAGACATCTTTCAAAGACTATAACTCTCAACTTTAGGGGTAATTTTTGCACATTAACAACATTTTCCCATGATGTTATTTCCAGAATAGTGACCCAGAACATAGCATCAGAAATGATATTTTAAGATTTGCATATTTACATTATTATTTAAAAGGATAAAAAGCATTTGTTTATTCTAGACAAAAGAAAAACTGCATAAGAAAACATACGTCTGTTGTTCCAGGCATAATAAAAACTGCAGATTAAGACTTCCCAGGTGGGCAAGTAACAGTTAAATACGAAACCCCAGGAGAGTGGGGAGGAAGCAGGGGGACCGCTAGGAGCCCAAGAGGACGGCCCAGGGTAAGGACCAGAGTGCAGGCCCTAGGAGAATGAGGTGAGGGTGGCCACGCACACCCAGACGTGCGGTTTTTCTCACCAGCGTATTATTCCTCTCATCAACAAAGCCCGACACACAGAGAGAACTCACTGCATAATTGTGAAAGGAAGGACAGAAAGAATAAAAGGGGAAGGGTGGGGGAGGCAGAAGTTCACACAGAGCTGTGGCTCATTCTCACTATCGAGTGGTGGTTTTGAAGAAGAACCGGGGAAGCGGACTGGTGATAAGCAAGTTCTGCGCTCGGGTGAAGACAGCTGGGGAATCAGCCCGCAGACACCAAGGGATCAGTGTGCTACAGTCCTGGCAAAGCAGCAGCTCTGCAAATGAACACCGGCTCCTGACACATCCGGAAACAAGTGTTTGTCTCTTCCACGTCCCTGGGCACTGACTCTAAGTAGTGGAAAGACAACTGTATACCAGGAAGAATAAGGATCCTCTGAGACCTTTAACCTGGATGTGCAAGACGAAGTTTGATTTATTATATGTCTCTGGTCTACAGCCCTGTATTAATAACACTGAGCAAGAGGAAGGCAGGAAGGGCAGAATGTCTTCTGGGCGGCCGATGATATCTGTCAGGCACGCTGGGTGAAATGTACCAGCAGTGCAAGGTAGCTCCAAATGTTATCTAGCACAAGAGTTTTCAGAACTAGGGAGAAGTGCACGTTTATGCCTGAAGACTACCAGCCTCCTAAATGTCTGCAAAGGTGTGCACATGCGCACTTTTCGGGGAAGAGATTCCAGCACTTTCATCAGAGCACCAAGAAGGCTCACAATCTACCATACCTCCCCCCCACACACACACACATTGAGAGCCACGACACAGTGATTCACAAACTGTGGACCGTCTGTGCGGCACAGGATTTTAAATTGAAATAGAATAGAAAATGTGAGAATATAACACTTGTCAAAAGGTATCATTTCTTTGTATTTGCTTCAGCGTGTGTGTGTGTGTGTGTGTGTGTGTGTGTGTAAACTTTTTCACACTGAGGTCTAGGTCAAAATGTTTGGAAGCCACTGCTCTGAGGCATCAGAAATGGCTACATGCAGCTCTGTGACGCATTACATCAGCATCCAATAAAGACAATTAGGTGATCCGCAGTTCCAGCGGGCCTTCTACTGTTTGAGTGACATATGATCCACCGAATGAAGCTGCTGTTATTAGAGAGCTGCAGTCTGCAACGCCCAGAAAGGAAAGCGTATCTCTGTGAGGTCTGACCGATCTTAAGGAAACCAAGGACAATGAAGGGGTTGCCTCTGAAGGGACCCTGCACCCTGGGGGTCTGGGAGAAAATGTCAACCACTGAACCAAATGCCAAGAAATGAGAAGAGCACACATTTCCCTGGGACGACGGAATGCTCTAAGCACCCTAGAAAGATATCAGGAAAGGGGAGGGTATGGAAACTCATTCACAAACCTCATACAGCAATGAGTTTCAGAAAAATTATTATTTCTTTTACACACAAGTCAGAAGACTACGGTAAATCTGCCATGACTGCTTGAGTGCGGTTGTCACTTCAGTCCCAATTACCAGCATCTGCTACTGCCGTCTATTTCCTTCCAGGCCTCAGTAAATGGTCCAGGCACTGAATTGTTGGTCTTATTGTCTCAAATGTGACTAACGCACTTTACAGATTTGAGTTGTCCCAATCAATGCAAAAACTTCAAAAAGCATCACTGGATTCTGCACAGCCAGACCAGTACCCCTCCCTCCCCTACGAATGACTAGAAGTTATCTTCTCAGCCAGGTTCTGGCTTGGGCTCCAAGTATATCTGCGATTGACAGTGGAGCACCACTGCGAGATTCCCTGTCCCTCCTTCCCTGTTTACTCCAAGAACGCTGGAGCCGGGCTTATATCTCTCAGGCAGGAGAGCAGAGCTTCCTTTCTGGAGAAACTGCCACACACACACACACACACACACACACACACACACACACCCCACCCCACCCCCCCAAATGCACAGACACAGACCTGGTCAGGTTGCCCCACTGGCTGGAATGTGGTCCCATAGGCTGCAGGTCTGATCCCTGGTGAGGGCACACTCCTGGTTTGCAGGTTCGATCTCTGGTTACAGTGTATACAGGAGGCAACTGATCAATGTTTCCATCTCACATCGATGTTTCTTTCTCTCTCCCCCCACCTTCCCATGGCACAGATGCTGACATACAGGGACTCTTCCCCAGAACCCTGCAGCCCCCAGAAAAGGAGCTTACTTAGATCCTCATCGGGTCACAGGCACTAGCTGACACAGAGCTTGGGGTGCAATTTCAATGCCTCCTTCTTAAACAGGGAAAAATAACAAGGCTAGCTAGACATTTTATGAAAGACTCCAAAGCAAAAGAGACCAAACCAATCAGGGAAAAGGAACTCAAAGAGGACAGAGAGAAGGCCAGGGGCAGAATTAACCCATACATATAAAAATGCCCTCCAAGAGCTGAAAGATAGCATATCCATGAAATAAGGAGCTACAAGGAGAGAACATTCAGAAACCAGGGGGAACCCTTAACATCTAAAAGTAAAAATTAAATTAAATTAAGGAGTTAGAATATAAATTTGGGGAACATCTTGGAAAAGAGACCAAAATGACAAAAAGATGGAAAATGGGAGTGAATAGAAAAAAAATTAAAGGATGAGTCCAAGAGGTCCAACACTTGAATAACAAGAGTTCAAGCAAAAAAGAATACAGAAAATTAAAAGAGAAGAAATTATCAAAGAAATAATACAAATAAACCTTCCCTGGAGTAAATGAATTTTCAAACTGAAAGAGCCCACAGGCTTCACAGCAAATTAATGATAAATGACCCACATCAATAATCATAAAACTTCAGAATACCAAGAACACAGAGAAACAAAGGCGGGAGACTTCACAAGGGGGACCCGGCTAACGCCAGCCCCAGTGAGAGTGCGACAATCGGACACTGTGTCTCAGACGCAATGGGGCGCTGGCGAGGAGATACAACCAGGACCACGTGGCACACTGAGGAGGGGTGCTGTTTAACCGCTGAACTAGGCTGAGTGGAGCATAAATCTAAATGGCAGTGATGTTTCACTGCACTGTTCTGTCTTCCGGTACTAGAATTTCACCTAGTAAGTCTTTGTAGCTTCTATTTCTGTGTTGAGATGTTCTACTGAGAAAAATATTAAGGGTGAGTCTTGTCATTTCAGTAGTCACACGTGTAATTTTACAGGCTGCTTTGCTGCCACTACTAAAGAAAAAAGCAACAGCAGGAAATTTTCTGGAAAGACAAAGAGCTCAGGGACATAGGTAATTCCTCATAAATGTTGCAGAATGCCCCACACTTAGCAGCTGTGCCCTGCACTGGTATCTGGTGTTTAACAACCACTGAGTGAGTCAGTGAATGGATGGATGGATGGATGGATGGATGGATGGGTGAACACACACGTCTCCACAGCAGTACATGAGTCTCTGCAGACTCTGAAAGAGGGCAGAATGTCTACTCCTTTTACAAGGTGCTAATGAGGGGAATAATCTGGAGCTACAATCTCCTGGTGGAAGAGCCCCTCAAAGTCAGGAGTCAGGGACTGTTTCAGGTGATGACTGTGGGACAATGAACCCCTGCTGTCTGGCCAGGTAACCATTCTGACAACAGGAAGGTATATAAAAGCTAAGAGGAATGTTTCTAAATATCCTGATGATATAAACTGGGATGCACAAGTTTAAGATTTGTCCAGAATCCACTCTCCCTTTGAATGTCAGACATATCCAAATATGTCACATACAGCCAGAAGGTTTTTCCTGCTGAATGCTTTGCTAAGTTTACAGAAAAGGCCTTCTTTTTATTATTATTATTTTTTAATTGTCGTTCATTCTTATGTTGATAGCAAGTCAAAACCTCCAGGGGCTTGTTGGCAATCTTTGGACAGAGGTGATGGATCTCTCTTGTCCTGGTCTTATGAGGCCACATGTCATCATTTGGGAGACAGAGGGCCAATGAATAAAGGAGAAGTAAGACAGCTGGCCACATGGAAACTAGAAACTGCCCTGGAGACTCACCACACCAACCTCTCAGTAGAAACGGGTTACATCCTGCCAGCAGGGAAGGCTCCTTTCACCTTTACCCTAAACCAACAGGGCACCCATAAAACATCAGCACCAATAAGGACAAAGTATCCTAGTTTTGGACTGCAACAGGATAGCAAAATATTGGGAGAATCTACCTACAACAGTCCTTTATGTTAAACAACAGCCCCTAGAAACTCACGCAATAATTACTTGGCATTAGCATAGTCATGTGATTTATTTGGCATTTAACTAATAGGAATACATGTAAGGAACTCAGGAGGTTACTGTAGCCACTTAATAACTACCTCATAACTAATGTCATACACAAACACTGGCTAATATAAATTTTTAGCTCCTATAGGTTAATAAAGAATACTTGATGTATCATCCTTCAGTGAGCCACAAATTAAAGAAAAGATTATATGATTAATTTAGGTTCTAAACAACATTTTATGGTGGAAAAGAGACGAAGTAATTAAGGGCCCCTAAAGAATTCAGTTTAGTTTTATACCTTTAAGATATGAATTGGATTAAATTACATCAGTTACTTGAGAAATGTGTACATTTTTCAATGAGAATATTATTTAAAAACTGACCTAATTTACTAATGAGAGAACAAAGAGCTTTTCATCCCTCCTTTTCTATGGAGGTTTTTTTAATAGTTCTCAGTTTGGGGACTCAGTGGTACAATACAGTTTCACATTTCCTGCTTTATCTGCTGAAGCAAGTAACTCAGCAGCTATTGTCCAGGTAGATTTTCATTTCGCCCAGACCATTGTTTTATACAAAGTAAAGTTTCTAAATTCAGAGAATTTAACAAACTCTTCCTAATGAGAAACTCTTTCAGTGACGCCCAGGGGGAGCCCCATGAAAGAGAGTCTGCTCACGTGCGGCCAGAGCCACCCTCACTGCGGGGCTCCTCCCCCAGCTCCAGCGCAGGAAGTGTGTCCCACGCACACCTTTCTGTCACTGCAGGTCTGGAAATAAAAGCATACATGTAAAATGCTACAGTCCTAAGTCAGCTGCTATTTTACTTTTCATTTGTTTCAAATGTTTCACAACTTAAGTCTGTGATATTACACGCCCCTCCAGAAGACTTAAATAGTATTAAAATACTGCTTTCAATTTAAAGGGAAAAAATATCTGGAAAATTAAGGTCACGGTGTTAGACAGCCTAATGGAGTATGAATCTCTGCTTGAAGTACTACAACCAGAAACCTCGGCAATCTTAAATCTGTCTCTCCTGGATATCGTAAGTTTTAAAGCTCTGAATGGATTTCCTGAATATGTTTCACATCCCTCATAGCTTCAGAAAAGGATGCAGCAGGGAAGCAAAGAGAATGGTTCTCTAAAATAATAGAATTTTTATGCAGTACCAACAAGTTACAGAGGCTTTAAAACAAAAGATGAATATGATCACTCTTAAAGGAGGAAAAATAACAAGGATTAGAAGATTTCTTTGTAACAATTTGTTCCTAGATACAAGTACTTTTCAAAAGATCATGAAATAGTAGATTCTTTGATCCAAGATGTCATAAATGCTATAAAATTGTGATTAAATCAACTGTTAATTTTTTTTTAATGTAAGGTTTTCCTTTCAGTATCTAGGTAATTTGTTTACTTCCATATTCCGTAATTAACCCTCAGTCACTTTCAGTGATAGAGCACAGATAGGGCACTACCCAGGAAATACTGACAGACTAAATCACATGAAGCATGTCCCAGCATTTGAAATAGGGAAATAATGCAAAGTACACTTCAAAAAATTTGCTTTTTAAATGTTCATCTGAAAAATAGTTCTCTACCAGAGGTTATTTTCCCTCCCAGGGGACACTTGGCAATGTCTGGGGACATGTTTAACTGTCAATCAGGCAAGTGCTACTAGAGTCTACAGGGCAGAAACCACGGATGAGGATGTGAACCCCAACAATGCACAGGACAACACCCGCAGAGAGAACTCACCAGCCCAAAGCGCCAACAGCACCGCGGCTGAGACCCCTGATCGGAAACAACCAAATGTGCCTGAACGATGAACAAGTACTTGCAGAACAAGCGAATAAATCTTAATAAACAAAAAGATTTAGTTTCCACTTTCTGTAACTTCTTACTTCCCTCAATGTGATGCTGCCTAATACAGACTTGATTTCTATTCTCAAGATCTCTCCTCATTCATCAGCTTCCGGCATCCAATGCAACCAGGGAAAACCACACGCTCATCAGGGCCTTGCCCTGTGACCTGGTTTCTTGAGATTCAGAAGAGGAACACACTGTACTGACCACCTAATCATCATTCCGACCAGCAGATGAAAACATTCTCAACTGCCTTCAGTGGTTAAGAGCTCAAAAAACATTTGATAAAGAAACAAAGCATTTTATCTATTTAATGTTTTTAATCATCACCCAAGGACTTTTTTTCATTGTTTTTAGAGAGAGAGAAAAGGAGGGAGCAAAGAGGGAGGATATCAGGAGGGGGCAGGGGGAGAGAGGGAGAGAGAGAAGTCAGCAGAGATCGACTTGGTTGCCTCCTCCCATGTGCCCCAGCTGGGGACCGAACCTGCAACCTGGGTATGTGACCTGCCAGAGTCAAACCCGCAACCCTTCAGTCTATGGGATGGGGCTCCAACCAACTGAGCCACATGGGCCAGGACTCAAAAACATTATTTTTTAATCATGGGAATTAAAACATTATTACTTTATGTGGCCACATATGGTAATAAACCAAGGTGTTTGAAATTTAGGTCGAGACTAAATAGCTAAAACAAACTGTCTTTAGAAAATACTCATGTGAACAATGTAAATAGAAAAGGTTAAAAAAACAGTAATTCAAAATTTCCAGTTCAAAATAACCTAAAAGAGATTTTAAACCTCTGGTGTCCCCAGTTCAATCTAATATGAAAACTGCCTCCGATAAATAAGGAAAGTCTATGTGGGATTCTCCCAAACTTATCTGAAGCCACATGTACTTGGAAAACCCCAAACAATCAAAGTAAGTACATTACTTAGACATGCTTTCAAACTCTTTCTCCCTGCCAGGTATAAACCACCAGAGAGGGTGTTGACTTGTTCTTTTCGTTCTTTTTTACAGCTAAATGAGCATGCAAATCTTCAAAAGAGAGTCAAAGATGAAAATAACAGAACCATTTATGAATCTGAAATAATCTCCGTAAATCAGTGTCATGGAAATGCACAAAAAAGGCATATAAACATCCCAAGCAAGTACTACTCCCTTTAAGAAAATCTGAATTTAGGATTGCTAACATTAAAAGATTTTTGCATATATCAGTCTCTTGATGTATTTATTAGACATCATTAACAACTTTTTAAGGGCAAACTAGCAACCAACAATTAACTTATAAATTCCTTCCAGGTTTTTTATTTATCACCAGCCATACATAAGCAACTGTATTAAGCACAGTGAGAGAAGCAAAGACTCATCCATTACAGGCTTTGGACTGAAAAAGCAGACACTTCCAGTTGGGATGATAAGACATGCCTAGAAATAACTTCAAAACAAAATACAATAAGAAGGCTGAAGTGCCTAAAGGGTAGTAAAATAAAATCTCATAAAAAGTCAGAAGCAAAACCAGTGACTTCCAGCTGGCGTGGCCAGGGAAGACACGGAGATTACAGGGTAACACCTGGGACGGGCCCGGAATACACACGGGATTTAGACAACCTGAGAAGGAGATAGACAGGTTGTAAGGACAGGGAAACAATGCAAGCGAAGATGGACATAAGGAGAAAGCATCCATGCTCATTCAGAAATTCTGTTGACTAACAGAAAGTACTGCAGAAAGAGGAATCATTAAGGATGAAGTAGGATATCGAGACTAGAACTGGTTTTGGAGACCACAAGGCTGAGAAGTCTGGACTTTATTGGGAAACTGGGGAGCAGGTAAAGATTTCTGAGCAGGAAAAAGCATTATCAAAGTTGTGCTTTAGGAAGATCAATCTAGCAGTAATTGAAGTAACTGAACATCAATCAAATGCAGATGATATAGCACAGTGAGTATAATGTAAGCCTGCAGGAATTCAGGAATTCATTTATAAAAATGTAATTTATACACATCTTTTCAGTAACACAGCTCTATAAACTGTCTTGCTCATATACTAGTACCTAATTATATAAGCATTTCAAAAGGTCATAAGCACTATAAAATGATATCACAAAACCTCTTGCCTCTGCCTGGAAATCCTTCCACCCCCTTTCCCTTCCGGTAAACTCCTTATCCTGTAGGTCTCAGTCTAAATGTCACTTCCTCAGAAAGGCCTTTTTAAATCACTTATCCAAATTAGGTCTCCCTGTTTTTTCTCTTTCAAAGGAACTTGTACTTTTTCTTCATAGCACTTATCACAATTTATAATAATACTATTTTGGTCAGTAATTGATTAAAGACTATCTCCACCACGAGATTGCGAGAGGAAGGACAGCACTATCCTTGCTCATCATCGTATTCCAACACATAGTAGGCACTTAACAAATACTTGTTCCATGAAGAATGAATGCATGGTGAAGAGAAGAACAGGGTTTAAGGTCACCGCTATAGTGCCCCCTGTGCTACATGTATTACTGGCAAAGATACTTTCTTTCAGAGAGAAAATTAAAAGAAATCTTAAATTCAACTTAGGGCCAAATTCTTAACTTCTAAAGTCAGAATACAAGTCCATACTTCTACAACAAAAATCTTAAACCAAATATTCAAGCCAAAATATGCCTTCCCACTTTTCCAGAAATAATTTACAAGGTAACTAACGACTAAGTGAATTGGAATAAGGAACAGGGTTAGCATCATACGTCAGATGTAAAGAAGGCAGTTATATACTTGTCCTGAGTCCTTGCATACCGTGTTAGAACCTCAAAATTCGACATGAAAGAATTTATATTTACCTCAACCATCACTGGAGTAGACAAAACCCTCAAAGAAAGGTGGTTAAGCCTCTTCACAAATAATTCATTTCCAAATAATAAATACGTGGCTGTCAACCACATGCTACTGGCAGTTTTATAGTTCATGCCACAAAGTTGGTACAACGTTTCCTCATATAATAATAAACATAAAGGTCAGTGATGCAATCAACCTCAAGTCCCAGAGGTCTAAAGAGGTCCGAAGGAGTTCAACATGTAGCATTTGGGACCTTATGACAACATGCAGCACGTGGCACAATTTTAATTTAGAAAGATCACCCAGTTCACTCATCCACTTGTAAACCTGGAAGGCCCAAGCAACTGTGTCAGCAGGAAACAAGAGGGGCAGGCTTAACCTGGAAATGCTGAGCTAACTTGGCACGTGGAGCACCAGCAGCAAAAGGGAAAATAGGATTTTAATCATTCATTTGGGGGAGCCTGGGCAACTGAGCTTTACACACCAGACGCGCTATATAGACTTAAAATGAAAAGACAAAAAAATCAGCACAGAAGGAAACACCTGTATTCCTAAAATCCACTGCACTGTGTGACAGCCACACAGCAGAAAAGAGGACTTGGGGGACATTCAGTGAGGGAGACAACACCCCGAAGCCCACCGGTGATGCGCAGAACTGACTGAGCGAGCCTTTAGTCAGGCAGTCGGTGCCGACTGGGTACTGCAGTCACTTGCCAGGACTCACATGTCTTGAGCTGAACAGAACCACAAGATTCTGAAGAATCACAGACTCTCTGATAGAGAAAAGTCACCATTTCTAAATAGATCTGTAAACTCACATGGCCAAACTCCTGAAAACGCTGAGGCCTGCCTGGCTCCATGAGAGTGCACCTTCTTCACGCCATCACTCCTTCAGAGCGCGAAGGACATGGACACGAGTGGGGTCTTCTCCTCCGGTCGTCACCAGTGGAACACCTCCCCCATTTCCCGGCACCCTCAGCAGCCATCATCACGGTAAGCAGAGCACAAAGCCGCAAACTCAGGCAGCCCCACTCGAACCTTGGCCAGGGCACTGTCCGTGCCCTTGGTGCCCGTTTCCAGGTCGGCATCGCAACAACGGCTAAGTAGTGAAAACAGTGTTTGTGAGCAGATCCCACTTCATCTGGCTTTAGTTGGAAAAATGCAGCCTGAAGAGGAATGTCCGAGCCTCCGTCTGTGGCATGTGTCAAGCAGCGTCTGTTCCAAGTCCTCCGAGCATCGGGCGCACTCTGTGCTTCATGCACAGTAGGGCTTTACTTAATTTTTGTTGAATAAACATTAGTTAAACTTCGTTAATTAGTTTTTCTATTTACCCAAAATAATTGTATTCCCAAAATATTAAATTCCATTTTCATAAGCAACATAGTCGCCAGCACCACCAATCAAAGAGTATTTGTGTTTGTTTTTAATTACTATGAAATTAAAAGATGACTGCTTAATAAAAATGGGAAGAGTCCAGGGGTATAAAATGAAAACGAAAGTTCACAGCATCTCCACTCCCCAGCTCAGAGCAACTGCTCTCAATGGTTCTCGTGGATTGTGTAACATTTTAGAAGTTTTCTGTGCATTTATTATTATTATTATAATATGTATTATTTGTATAAGTAAGATCATATCACAACTATTCTCATGTAACTTACTTTATTCACCCTAAATATTATAGCCTGGACATTTTCCATTATTAGCACACACATTTATACACCTTTTGTTTTAATAACTATATAATATTCCAAGGTAAAGAAGCACCTTCAATTATTTTACACACTAATATCAATAGTCAAGTATACTGTTTCCAAATTGTTTCTATTGTAAGTGATGACTTATAAAACAACAGCGTTTCACATACATCTTTGTACCCTAAGATAAATCTATTTGTAGGCTGTACACTCAGAAGTAGCTTTGCAGAGATAACATGTATCAGCATTTATAAGTTTGATAAATGCCAAACTGCTCTCCAAAAAGGATATGAGAATGCCTATTTCACCACACCCTTTCCATCACTAGGTATTTTCAAACTCATCTTTATCAATATGATAAATGAAAAATGACATATTTAAATTTCCAGCTCTTTAATTATCAGTGAGGCTAAGAATTTTTTCAAATTTTTATTATTTTTATTTTTTTGTGAAATACTTGCTCCTATTGATTACCTGTTCTCAGACTGGGTTGCTCATATTTCCTTGTTGACTTATCAGTGATCTCTGAATATTAACAATACCAGCCCTTCTTCTGTGAAGTATATTACAATGATTCTTTCCCACTTGAGTATCTGTTCATTGATTCTTATCATGGCAATGGTGCCATGCAAAAGCTTTTCCTTTTTATGAAGTCGAATTGTTAATCTTTTCCTTATGGTCTCTGGGTTAAAAGTTATACTTAGAAAGACCTTCTCTGTCCTATAAAGCCTCTGAGACTATAAAGCTATCTGCCCACATTTTCTCCTTCAAGTAAAAGAGGTAATTTTTATTGAAGGTGAACGTGGGGCCAGGCACTACTCTGAGCACTTCACAAACATTGCATTTAACCCTCACAAGCACCTCAGCAGGTGGCTAGTGTCATTGCCTCCAGGGCACGGACGGGGACTCTGACCACAGATGACGTTCCAGTCTATCTGAGGCTGCACAGCTAGCTAGCTGGTGTGTGGCGATGTCAAGATTTCAACTCAGACCAACAAATTCATCAACTTTAGGCTGTATCCGACTCCCCGCCACAAAAAATGAGCAGTTCACACACTTACACATAACTTTACCTCTTCTGCCTGCCCCGCTTTATAGTCATCACATAATTCCTTTTTTCATCATTAATTGTATCGCTTTTACATTTTCTTGTTTTCATAACACGCACAGTTTAGATTCCACTTAGTTCTATATTTAAATGAACGCCATACGCTCTGCCAATCCTTTCGTGCATCTGCTTCTCCATTGCCAAGTTCTTTTTCCTGGTTTATCACTTACGTGACTAATTTTATTCATGAGGTAATTTTTCAGGAACCAGGTCCTTCGATGTTTGAGAATATCATTTGACACCTTTATAAACAGCCCCAGATGCCCCTGCAAAGCTCTGGAGACGGTGCCCCCACACTGCCCTCTGGCTGTTCCCATGATGCCTGAGGCTGGACCGGCCTTCTCCCCTTTGGACGACTCTTTCTTTTTCTCCTTCTGCCTGAAGGACTATTAAGATTCTTTTGTCAATCATAAAGCGCACTAGCTTTAATGTGCTTGCTTGGTATTGACCACCCTACTTCAGTTTTTCCTAGAGCTGTGTGCCTTTTTGATTTACAGATTATGAATTTCTGTAATTTGAGTGACTTTTTTCTCTGTTACTATCTAAAATTTTCCTCTCTGTTCGTTCTGCCCCCTTTACCAGGCACACCAGTAACGCGTGTGTTGTATCTTCTCTGCTTGTCTCTGTTATCTGCGCTGGGTTGGACAGAGCTTCTCCTTGCACCCCTGCAGCAGCAGTCCCGCTTGCACTAGCTCAGATAAAAAGAACGTGCTGGAAGGATGCTGGAGCACCTCCTACAACTCTGGGAAATGCATGAAGAGCAGCGGGGCAGCTCCGCCTCTGGGATTTTATCCAAAGAAATACAAAGCACTATTTTGGAAAGACATGTGCATCTGCCTGCTCACTGCAGCATTACTTACAATAGCCAAGCTATTGAAGCAGCCTAAGTGTCCATTAGACAAGTGGCTAAAGAAGATGTGGTCCACGCATAAAGTGGAATATTAATCAGCCATAAAAAGGCAGAAATCTTGCCATTTGCAACAACATGGACAGACCTAGAGGATATTATGCTAAGTAAAATAAGTCACACAGAAAGACAAACATCATATGATTTCACTTAGTTTCACTAAAAAACAAGATAAATAAATAAAATAGAAACAAACTTGGAGATACAGAGAACAAATTGATGGTCACCAGATTGGAGAGTAGGTTGGGAAGTTAGGTAAAAAAAGGTGAAAGGAATTGAAACAGTATAAATTTCCAGCTATAATAGAAGTCACGGGAATGTAAAGTACAGTGTAGGAAATAGAATCGATAACACTGTAATAACTACGTGTGGTGTCATGTGGGTACCAGACTTACCAGGGTGATCACTTCATAAGGTATGTAAGTGTCTAATCACTATGCTGTACACTTGAAACTAATATTTATTTATAATATTGTGTATCAAGTAAAGGGGGGCAGCTGGGCCTCAGGGGTAACTAGAACCACAGACTGGAACACCACTGCCCCCTGGCCTCTTTACATCAACCAGGCTGTTCCTCCCATCTTTTATTTCGGCTTCTAAGAGTGGAACTGGCTCTTACCATCAGAGACAGACCAACTTCCTTCCTGAGGCAGGGAACAGGGCTGCCCGCAGCTCCAAAGTCTCACACTCATGATTCTCACCCAATGATTTTCCAAATTACAATGGTTAAAAACTCTGTTTCCTTCAAATTATTTGAGTGAATATAGATGTATTTTGCTGGAACTAACCCCTGGAAATAAGTCTTAATCTTCAATGTACTTCATCTGCATGCTTAGAGTAAAGCAGATGAGCCAACTTTAGTTTGCTAATTTAGTGCTTATTCGCTTCTGTTCACTTGATTCTGGTCAACTTGTGCAAAGCTCACTGTCATGTTTTTCTCTTCCTTCCCCCTCACTTCCTTGGAGGTTAGAAGTCAGGTATGAAAGACACTGTTCCCTTAGTCTCACCTCTGTCTATGCCGAGATGCAGAGTTGGCTTCCTTGAGGATTTTCCAAATTTTTGCATGGCCTGCCCCAACTCCTAGACCTCACAGGATGGAGCACTTAGGGCCATCCACTTGCTTTTGGTGAAATTCAGTCTACTTACGATCTAGAGAAGCATGTATTGGCTTTTAGCATCCTTCCTAGTCTTGACCCATAGTTCATTATACTTCTCAGATACCAGTCCACAGCCTGGAATTGAGCTGTTCCTAATTTCGTGCAATGTTTGTCTGTATATTTCAATCTATTTGTTAAGTTTTAATTAGTTCCATGACAAGGAATATAATTAACATGCCTTTACTTTTCTAAATATCTTCTGAATTTTTAGAATAGTTGCTATTAAATTTCTACTTTGGAAAATGTACAATTCTATCCACTCATCAAAGATGCACAGAATGTGACCTATGTACAAGGCACTTTGAGATACACTGAAGATACACCAATGAAGAAGGCAGAAATAGTTCCCATTCTCCTGGAGCTTGTATTACAGTAGGCAGGGCAGGCATTTACACACGGACACTAGATCAATAGGTGAATAACAGGGTGGCTGTTAAAGCAGAGATTAAAGAGCGCGCCCAAGAGGCATGGGTTAGACTATCAGAGCTAGAAAATCTCTGAGGTGCTTCTCCGTACGGGAAGAGTCAGAAGTCTCCTCGAAGTGGTGTTTCTGATTTTGCTTTTTGTGAAGAGTCACTAAAGTTGCTTCCCTTAAGGTCAGACTGCAATACAAGTACTCTGCATCTGGGTATAAGAGGACCTTCCTTGGGTGTGTAACCTGAAAATAACTACCTTTGCTCTTGGGATGCAAAGCCCACAGGCCTTCTGGGAGTACTCCTCGAGACTCGAAGTGAAGGAGCCTGTGGGGCAAACCTGAGATGGCCCGACCAAAGTCCTGCTGCAAGAAGGGCTGCGCGTGCCACCGAAGCAGCAGCCGCGAGGCAGCAGCTGTCTGCGTGGGTTTGCCCAACCCAAGCGTTTGCGAAGGAGGGGTGACTCTGGCCCAGCCTACAGCCACCACGCCCACAGTACAAGATTACGCTCTGAGCAACAGTGACTGAGAACACGAAAGGAACCTAACGAACCGTTCTGCAGCCTGGGCAGGTCAGCACAATGCCACAGATAATTTGCCCCTTTGGGCTGCTCAGGACCAGTCTTCAGCATCAACCATCTTCATCAGCAACAGCCACACTGCACTTATCACGTTTCCAGTTCACTCCCCACGCGCCACACGACTAACACATCTCTGGAATCTCCAGGTTCTCAGACAACCCACAAAGTGAAGGGAGAGTCCCCAAAAGGGAGATCCTGAACTTTCTGGCAATAAGAACATGTAGAAAATAGTTCAGTTGACTTGACAATTAAAAGAGCTATGAATACATCGGGATTTCTCTGAGTAACATTTGAGCAGAGATCTGAAGGACAGCAAGCAGTTTAGCTAGGAAAAGCAAAGAATGCATTTCAAAAGGAGGACACAGAAGGGAACCAGGCGGATTTGAGGAGATCAAGGAGGGCCAGTATGGCGGCAACTGTGAAGAAGGGCTACACTATTGTCAGTCAAAGAGGGTGAGGTGGGCGATCTCCTCTTGGGCCTTGTAAATAGGGTCAAGCTTCAAGCTGAAACCTAAGAGCACTGCAAAGGAATGAGTAAGTTTTAAGAGTAACAGGGTCAGACTAGTATTTGTAAACTATGACTTTAGTTGTAGGATGCAAGAAAGTCAAGAATGGGAATGAGCAGGAAAGCCAGCTGGGAAGGTACCCGAAGAAGCAGGGGTGAGTGCAGGTACCAGCAGGCTCCTAAATTTGGTTGTAGGGAAATCCCCATCAGCTGTATCCCTTCTCTACGAAATACAAGCAGGAGAGAGAGTTGACTTTGGGCATTCATGGATTACAAACAAGGAAACTCAACCCCAAAAGCCTCTTGGAAGAAAGTGGGCACTTTGGCCTTAGAGAATTCTTCTTAAAAGCTTCAAAGGGAATTCTGGTACTTGTGGATCCAATGCTACATTCTCCTGCTAGGTTAAGAATTCTACATTACTTTGTCAAAGTAAATCAAAGTTTTACCCCAGAGATTAAACGCTATATAAAGAGAAGTTTCCATTTGCTTGCCCTAAGTATCACCTTCAAGCAACTTCAGATGAAAAAAGTGAGAGGACTTGGGAAATACTTTCTGCAGCCGGCCACGGGCCCTGGCCAGACCACAAGAAAGAGGGCCTTATTAAAGCATTCTTAGCTGATGGCCCTTCCACCATTAACCAGTCACTTAGGTCAAAAAACAAAAGGTAAATGCTATTCCCCAGGTCTGGTGCCACCATCAACATGGAGGAAATGATGAAAGCCCTAGATTACAGGGGAAATTCAGCAACGGGTGCCTTCGGGAGAAGAAAGCTGACATTCTGTCCTCATCCCTTCAAAAACATATCCCAAGCAGAAAGAGATCTAGGATCAAAGCCATCTTTAAAGGACTAAAAGGTCTCAGAAGCCCTGCTGCCTGCAGGTATAAAAATAAAGTGACAAAGGTGCACTGACAGACCAAATTAGTGGTCCCTAAACTTCTTTTAGGCTGGCCCACTGCTCTTCCTATTAAGGCCCTAGAAAGTCCTGGAGAGGGCACCTCCGGTAGTGTCATTTATGAGAAACCACGCCAACAGAGAGGACACCTAGTAAGGTAATTAGTGGGTTTTAGGAAAAGGGGAAAAACCACAAAGTAGTGCGAAGTACAAGGGGTAGATTCACCATCTAATCACTGCCACATGGAGAATATAGGTCTTTACCGTGGTTTATAAGCAAAGGTTAAGAAACTTCACATTTTTAACAAAAATATCCTTACCTCACCTCCCTGCAAGTTATAACCCTCTACTTTTGTTGTCAAGGTTTACCTGTGGGTCTAATTTCCCACTGGGTGGGAGCCTGTGACCCTCTCCACACTGCAGGCAGCATAAAACTGGGGCAAAAAAGAAATACCTTCTGCATCAGAAAGCTGGAGCCACAAAGCCCTGGGTTCAAATACCAGTTCTACCATTTATCAGCTGTATGACCCCAGGCAAGTTACTGAAACTCTGAGAGTCAGTCATCTTGTCTGTCAAAGGGGTTGGGCTCTGCCTCACACAACCGTTACAAGGAGAACATTAGATAGCATAAGTGGTCGGTCCAGAAGGGAACCAGCCGTGCACTATGGAGAATAGAGACATTTGTGGAAGAAGATACAAGATACAAGAAACACTGTACATAGGACAATGACACCTCGGTCCCCTTCAAAGTTGGTACCTTGGGACCTCACACAGTTCTCCCAATCGCCATCAGCTGTCCCATCATATTTTCCTGAATCTCATCGACAGTCTGAAGTCTCTTTCCATTCAAAGGTGATTTTAGTTTGTGGAAAAGCCAGAAGTTGCAGGGTGCCTGGGCTGTAGGGGGCTGAGTCACCTGGGTGATTTGATGTTTCACCAAAAAAACTCTGCAGGAGATGTGTCGTGATGAGGCTGTCAATCACCAGTTGTCCATAGCTGTGGCCTTCTGAATCATCTGTATAGTTTCCTTGGAGGAATGTTCATGTTCAAACTTAAAGCAAAATGTGATGTAGATTCCTCGCTCTACTTCCTCAGTCATTTTGAATGTGACAGCCACACAGTACACACACTCACTCAAGGGCATGTACCGCCCCCACTGACTAGTACAGTGAAGTCGTCATTGTTCACACATGCACATTCCAGTCCACTCTCCTTGCCTGCCAGGTTACATGATGTCATGCAAATACATCATCATATTAACAATGGCTGGACTTTTTCCAGACAGACCTCCTATATAAAGCTTTCTTAGCACAGTACCTTACATATTAAAAGTGCACAATAGGGGAAAGTACTGTTAGAATTAGAAATCAGAAACTCTTTCCCTCCTGTTCATCTGTTCTTCTCTGCTCATCTTAGAGGCAACTTGTCTACCTGGAACCCCAATATCTTCTCTGCTTCTACCTATTTATCTCTATCTACAAGACTCTCTTGTCCCTCACTCTACTAAAGATCCCCTAGATTTAACTTATTACCTATCCAGACCTATAGACTCTGCTGACATACCCCCTCCTGTATAACTTCCCTCCCTGGCCTGGCCTCTTCTGCACGTGGCCATTCATTTCCAGTGTGACAAATCGGAAGTCAAGTCAGATTGTTTTGTTAGTCTGAAGGCTGCCTAAGAGGCTTTATTTAACCTACAGTAGCCAGAACCATTACTTACATATAATGAACATCACTGGTCAACTGATAAATTACTCTGTACTCAGGAAAATCCTAGACTCTTCAAATAACTATAGCTGATCCCTCCAAAATAGGACTTTTCTCTTTCACAGCCGTAGAAATTGATTCAAAATGTTGCTTCTACATGAAGACTCTTGGTTTCTGCATTTCAGTTAACCCTTTCAATACGAGCGCTCTTTCTGCCGCGACACTCCCACTGTACGAGGTGCCGCGCCGAAAACGCGCACATAGCACATGGTCAGTCCTCCTTTGTGTGAAGACTTTCCTAACCTTATATAAGATCTATGCTTAATAAAACAATGCTTTTTTCCAAGTGTTGTTTGTAACTTTAATATTAAGAGACAGTTATATAAAATTCTATCAATTATATAAGTAAAATTTATAAAAATTATATACAGATTATATACAAGATTATATACAAAACTATAAACACATATGATCCTCATCTAACATGCCGGTAAAACAGAATAGAATTTTACCAACTGTAGATGTCATTTGCACACACGGATTGCCACTTGGATGCCGGATATATCCGGCGCTCGTCCACACAGGTCATCAGATGGGCGCCGGATATATCCGGCACCAGTACCGAAAGGGTTAAATATCTTATTTTCAAAACTTGAAATAAAATTCTCTAGGCTACTTTTAAAAAAACTCTAAACTCTATATTGCCTTAAACTTACAAGGAGTATCTATTAGTGAACACTAAATAATTTCATTATTTCATTACTTGCAGGGTATATCCTAAGTCCTTGATTGAATTAAATGAATCAAGAAAAGAAATTTGGAGTGCTAGTAATTGGTTTAATGTTTAATGTGTGGGGAGTTTAGAATCAATAAAGAAAGGTTAAGGTCATTCATTAGCCTTTTCAATGCCAGAGATTATCTCACAGGATGTCTTGATTAAACTCTGCAAGCACCATCTACTGAGGCAATATTGGGTCTTGCAATAGTCATATAGGCTTTACTACTATCAAGATGGCTCTTTGGTTGTTTCTAATGCAAAAACTGCTCTGCTGCCCAAGTCTCTGTCACAGTGCACTACCTTAACTTAGGAGAGTTAAAATTTTGCACCTCCAATAACAGAAAGCCAACAATACTCACATTGCCAAGTGATAGACTGACCTCTAGTGGAAGTTAAAGAAATTACTGAACAAGCTTCTGGGAGACGCCTGTGATCCAGTTAGCAGTGATTTGTGAAAATAATGTTTAAAACACTGAAAATAAAAATGTACTTGGGATTTCTTAGTAAATTCAAGCTAAGCATAAGAGAAAATAGGGCTATTAGTACAGACTCTAGTTCATAGCTCATCTCCGTCACTTCCTACCTGAGTAATGTCTGTCTCAGTTGCCCAGCGGTGAGATGGAAAAAATATTACCTCACAGAGCTGAGGCAAGAGCCAAAGGAGTTGATGCAGGAAAAGCATCTACGACATTGTGCTGTGCCTGCTCACTGACATGAGATTACTGGTTACTACTACTGTACCCAGGAGAAATTATGGTCGGAGGCAAATCCCAACGTCAGAGGATCTGGAGAAGAGCGGAGCCCTAGCAGGAACACGTTTCTCCAGGAATCAGGCTGCAACCAACAACACAGCCCCAGTCAAGTCAGTCCTCTCATTGCCGGGGCCAAGAAAGCTACGCTCGTACATAACTAACAAGGAGGGGAGACCAGAAGCCAGTGAACTATGCCTGGATAACATTCTGTGGGAAGTAATGGGAAGTCCTTTTGTTGTCCCAATATGCGCATGACGAAGGCCACCACATACTATCCTTTAAACCAAAACCACCTGGATCTTCGGCTTTTAAATTCTCTTTATGCTTACTGTCTACAGCACACGCCGCCAACCCCTCGCTGCAGGCTACGGCACGTCTCAGATGCTCCGGGTCACACAGGCAGGACTTTTCTATTGAATACACGGACTTGTTCTATAACTGGGCTTATATCACAGAATTATAAACATTTTAAAACAATATTCCGTCGCTTCCAGACTAATATAGCATATTAATGACTAAAAGATGCCTCCATACAAAATTAATAATATAATTTCCACCTCTTTTTCCAAGGAAAGCCCAAATCAGCAATTATTTTCAGCTGAGAGAAATGCCTATAAAGTTGAAAAATCATCTCTAATTCCAAGGTACTTCTTTACTACAAATAATTGCCATGCAGAGAAAAATGGTTTGTTTCTCTCATAAAACAGTAAGATCACTCTAATAAAATGAATATAGTTTTTAGTTCTTTCCATCACTATCCTGAGGTGCTCTAATTCATTTCAGTTAATTCCAATTTTTTTTCTCTGCAAACACTCCAAATTGAAATTAAATGTTGCAATTCAGTTATTCAATACAAACATGAGCCATTAAAATGACATGAAATTCCTCTAAGATCTTATTCATAACATTTACATGTATTTACTTCAAGAGACTAAAAAGGACCAGTTTATGCAACTGACATCATGAATTGTGTTTAACGTGTTATATATGTGAAAACACAACTCAGAAATAATTACAAAAATGAATACTGCAATATGGTTGGGTAAATTCTAGAAAATATCATGCATACATACCGTCATAGAATTCTTTCTGCAATTTAATGTCACCAAGAAACGTAACACTATTAAAGCACGTATTTCAAGATAACAGCAAAAAATAGACTGTAGGAAGTTTTTGAAAAGCTCTAGTTCATTTGGAAATATAAAAGCAATAAAGCTACTTCATTACAGTGTTTGCTCCCTCACCAAGTACAGTGCCATTAAAAACCGTGTCGCCGGATGTTCCCCTCACGCCCGCCTAGAAAATATGTGGCAGAAAGAAGGCCAATTTTGATACTGTAAAGACAAAAGCTCATTCTCTGACGCATCCTTTGTAGACTGACTTGATGATGTGCTGTGTTGTCTTACTTTTCTTGTACTAAGTCAACACATTTTTAAGACTGAAATAACAACATATTCTAACAAAGACACTGTAATACAAGCAAAGACTTAAAGCATTTGTTCGTGTAAATTTCCTTTTTTTTACTTATTGATTTCGCAGGGGGAACAGCGATTTATTCTTCTACTTATTTATGCATTCATTGGGTTGATTCTTGTATGTGCCCTGACTGGGAATTGAACCCTCAACCTTGGTGTATGGTGACGATACTCTAACCAACTGAGCTACCCAGCCAGGGCCTAAATTTCCTTTTCAGAAATTAAAAGGTATGGGAGTTAAAAGAGAACACAGCCTAGTTCTCCTAAGAAAAATGTCCAGAGAAGGGCCAAAGGAAACAGCACAAGACATGGGTTTTCCCAAGGCCTGTTCTGTGACTCAGCTTGCTGCACCTTTTATAGAAGGTGGCAGACCGATTCCAGCATGTACTTGTAGAGGCCAAGGTCCCAGAAAGTCCAAAGCAATCTCTAAAGAAAAGGTGGAGGACTCACACTACCTGGCCTCAAACTCATCTAAAGCCACAACAATTAAGACACTGTGGTGCCGGGGCAAGGACAAGCCAGCCGATGGACCACACAGTGGTCGGCTGATTGTCGGCATGGTGGCAAAGTAGCCCAAGAAGTCAGGAAAGTCCTCCCAACAAATGGTGCTGAGACATCTGCCTGTGCGTGTGGGAAAGAGTTTGACTCTGACTTCTGTCCTCCACCATGCACAAACATTAATAGAAATGGATGATAAGCATAAATCCAAAAGATAAATTACAAAGCTTTTAGAATAAAATACAGAAAATTTTCATGACTTTCAGATAAGTTATTTCTTAGAAAGAACACAGAGAACATTGACTATGTAAGAAAAATTGATAGATTAGACTTCAACAAAATTTAAAACTTCTGTTCCTCAAAAGACACCATTAAGAAAATTAATAGGCAAGCCACAGACTGGGAGAGAATATTCATAATACATATATTTATCAAAGGACTTATGTTAAGAATTACAAAGAACTCCAAAACTCAATAATAAAAAGGCAACCCATCACAAAAAAACAGACAAAAACAGATACCTTACAAAGGATATATGAATGGTCAGTCAGCATACCAAAAAATTCACAAAACATTAGTTCATTAGGTAGATACAAGTTCAAACTACAATGAGACGCTGCTGCATACCCTTCGGAAAAGTTAAAATGTAAGTGTCAAAGTCAAGTCCAGGGGACGATGCGAAGCAACAGAAACCTCACGTTGCTGCTGAGAATATAAAACGGGACGGTCACTTTAGGAAAGAGTTTAAGTTTCTCATAAAGTTAAGCACATCTACCCATGAATAAATAATTCCAAGTTGGTACAGCCCAGGCATATACCAAAGAAAAATGAAAACATACGTCCACAAAAAGACTGACACAGACATGTCCATAGCAGCTGTAGCTGTGAGAGCCAAAACACGCCAGCCCCCAATGACCTCTAACAGGCGACGGGACAAATCAACCACGCGGGTCCACACCCCGTAACAGCGCACAGCGGTAACAAGGGATGAAGGGCTGACACGCACAACACGGATGGATATCGAAGTGAATACACTGAGCAGAAGAAAGCAGACAGAAAGACAGTACTAGATGATTCCAATTACACACAATTTGAGAAGATGCGCAGTAATCTGTAGTGACAGAAAAAGTGATCGAGAGTTGCTGAGAGAGGGGGCCTGGAGGGGGAGGCGGGCAGGAGTATGACAAGGAGCAGGAGGGGGCTTTCGGGAGTAATGGATGCGTTCATTGCCTTAATTCTGGTGACGGTAGGCACATATATCAAAAGTGATCAAATATACATTTTAAGCATGTACAGTTTACTGTATGTCAATTATATATCTCAACGAAGCTGTTAAAAACGTGCACACACACACATAGATTTCCATTTCCTGTCAAGATGGAATAACAGGGGGCAGATTTACCCTCTTGCCTTTAAGTGCTAGAAAACTGGATAAAATATGTGATACAGCCGTTTTCACGTGTCACACAACAGACAACACAGGACTGTGATACTTGGGGGAAGGAAAACCATTGTTGACAGACATCAGTATGCAGCATAGGACTGGAGAAATACATGAACACCAGTAAGACAGAAAAGGATGGTATTTTAAAAATGATCCAAGTGGACTCTACAGATGAAAAATACAGCACCTGAAATAAAAAACAGAGTGGCTTGAATTAACAGCAGATTAGGTGCTTCCAAAGAAAAGATCAGTTAGTTTGAAGGCATAGCAAAGAGAAACTACACAGAATAAAACACAGAGAGGAAAAAAAAGGCCAAGGAAAAAATAAACAGGGCTTCAGTGACCTGTCATTGTCAAGCATCCAGTATATGCAGGTCTGTCTGGAGGAAGTCCAGCCATTGCTAATACAACGAGAACAGCTGGCATGACATCGATGTGACCTGGCAGCCAAGGAGAGTGGACTGGAATGCGCATGTGTGAACAATGACGACTTCACTGTACTAGTCAGTGGGGGTGGTAGACTCCACTGAGTGAGCACGTGTACTGTGTGACCATCGCATTCAAAACGACTGAGGGAGTACAGCAATGAATCTGCATCAAATTTTGCATTAAGCTTGAACATTCCTCCAAAGAAACTGTCCGGATGATTCAGAAAGCTGGTGTTACGAGTGACTGGTGATTGGCAGCTTCATCCTGACAACCTGCCTGCTCATGCATCATGCCTCGTGCAGAGTTTTTTTGCAAAATAGCAAATCACACTCCTATGGCCCAGATTTGGTGCCCAGTGACTTCTGGCTTTTCCCAAAACTAGTATCACCTTTGAAAAGGAAGAGATATCAGACCCCCTCAATGAGATTCAGGAAAATACGATGGGGCAGCTGATGGCAACTTAGAGAACTGTGTGAGGTCCCAAGGTGCCCACTTTGAAGGGGACTGAGGCACCATTGTTCTATGTACAATGTTTCTTGTGTCTGTATTTTCTTCAGTAAATGTCTCCATTGTGCATAGTACATGGCTGGATATTTTCTGGACAGGCTGTATATAAATGGAGTATCAAAAGGAGAAAAAATAGGCAAGAAAATAAAGAAATAATGGCTGAAATTTTTCTAAACATAATGAAATCTATAAACCCACAAATCCAAGAAATTCAAGATACACCAAACTGCATCCAGTTTTTTCAAAACTAAAGAAATAAAAGAAAAATCTGGTTAAGTCAATCTCATCAAAATTAATATTTTGCTCTGCGAAAGACACAGTTAAGGATTTAAAAGACAAGTACAGGCTGGGAAAAATATTTGTAAGTCACACAGCTGACAAAGGACTTGTATCTAGAATACATAAAGAACTCTCAAAACTCAACCTTTTAAAAAATCCAAGTAGAAAGTTGGCAAAACACATAAACGTTTCATCAATAAGACAAACAAATGGCAAATAAGCACATGAACAGAAGATTAACTATCAGGGAAATGTGGCTACAATCACAATAACATATCACCGATCAGAATGGCTGAAATAAAAAATAGCGACCAGCAGAACGGCTCTCATCAACAAGTCAACAACCAGTGTTGGAGAGGTTGTGGAGAAAAGGGAAAGATCCTGCACTGTTGGCGGGAATGCAGATTGATGCAGCAACTGCAGAAAGCAGTATGGAAATAACCTCAAAAAAAATCAAAAATGGAACTGCCTTACGACCCAGAGATTCCATCCACTTCTGGGTATATATCCAAAGAAACACAAAACATATATTCAAAAGAATACGTGCACCCCTGTGTTCATAGCAATGTTATTTACAATAGCCAGGATGTGGAAGCAGCCCTAGTGCCCATCAGTAATAAGTGGGTCAAAGAAGCTGTGGTACATTTACATAGTGGAAAACTTACTCAGCCATAAAAAAAAAAAAAAAGGAAGCAGGAGAAGAAGATGAAGGGGGAAGAAGGAGATCTGACCTTTGGGACAGCAGGGCTGGACCTGGAGATTATTGTGCTCAGTGAAATAAGCCAGTCAGAGAAAGACAAGTACCATGTGATCTCACTCATATGTGGAATCTAATGAACAAAATAAACGAACAAAATAGAAACAGGCTCGCAGAGAACTGACTGACAGCTGTCAGAGGGGAAGGAGGTCGTGGGGCTGGGTGATAAAAGTGAAGGGATTAAGAAAAAAAAAAAAACCAACAGCAACAACAACTCATAGAAACAGACAACAGTGTGGTGATGACCAGAGGGAAGGGGAGGGGGTAGAAGAGGGGAAGGGGGAATAAATGGCGACAGAAGGAGGCTTGACTTGGGGTGGTGAACACACAATACACTTGAAACGTATTATTTTATTAGCCAATGTCACCCCCATAAATTCAATTTTAAAAAAAGAAAAAAACTAACCATATTCTCACCACACAATCCAGCAATCACCCTCCTTGGTATCCACCCAAATGAGGTGAAAACGTATGTCCATACAAAAACTTGAACATGAATGTTGACAGCACCTTTATTCATAACTGCCCAAACTGGAGGCTACCAGGAGTTCTTCATCAGACTAATGGCCAAACTACGGTACAATTATTCAGTTCTACAAAGAAATGAGCTACCACGCCATGAAAAGACATGGAGGAATTTTAAATGCCTATTACTACATGGAAGAAACCATCTGAAAAGGTCACATCCTGTGTGATTCCAACCACATGACATCCTGGTGAAGAAAAAACCACGGGGACAGCAAAAAGCTGGGGAGTTGCCAGGGCTTCGGGGAGAGAGGGCCGGCAGGGCAGAGCAGTGAAAGCACTCTGTATGACATTGCAACGGATTCAGCTCATTACACATTTACCCAAACCCACACCATGTGCAACACCAAGCGAGAACCCTAAGGTAAGAGATGGAATTTGAGTGACTGTTTTATCTTTTTGAAAACCGTAATGTGGACATGATTCTACAAAATGACTCAGTCAAGACAGGGACCAGTTCATTTAAGATGCCGTATGCATAGAAGGCGGGGCTGTGGAAATAAGTATATAGTGTTCCATCATGCATTGTGGGCAGAAATGTAAAACGATACAGTCACTCTGGAAAACACCTTGGCAGTTCCTCTGAAACTAAAAAAATGGCCTTACCTAAAATCCAGCAATTGTACTTTTGGGCATTTATTCAAAAGAAATGATCATTTATGTTCACAAAGAAACTTGTACACAAATATTCATAGTAGCCCCAGTAAAAACCGTAAACTACCCAAATGTCTTTCAACAGGTAAACAGTTAAACAAACTCTGGTATATTCATACCAAGGAATACCACTCAGAAATAAAAATGAAATGAAGTATTAATACATGCAACAAATTTTGATGCATGAATCTCAAAGGAATTATGCTTAGTGAAAAAAAAATCCAATCTCAAAAAGTAACATACTTTATGATACCATTTACATAACATTCTTGAAAAAACAAAATTACAGAGAACCACCAGTGAGTGGTTTCCAGGGGTTACAGACGGGCGGGGGTGGCCAAGACCGAGCAGCACGCGGGAGCCTCACTGCAGCGGTGCGGCTCAGTGCACAGACGGCAGCGACAGTCACGCAAAGCTACACCTGTGACAAAAAATTCCACAGGACCACGCACAGAAACACACGAATAAATGTAGATAATAAGCTCCTTGGGTAGTACCAATGGCAATTTCCTGACAGTGATACCACACTCAGCTACTCAAGATGTAAAATTAGGGGAGATGGGTTAGAGTGCACAGGACCTCCCTGCACACTTGTTGTAACTTCCTGTAAATGCATCATTACACGGGAGGGCGGTGGACGCACTCCAGCTAAAGGCTAGCCAATCACCAGCGAACCGACCTCTGCCGCCGGCACAGAAAACGTCTGCGAGACACTGTGCTCCGGGGCAGCAGGCAGAAACCGTGCATGAGAGTGAGTGAGTGAGTGAGTGAGTGAGAGAGAGAGAGAGAGAGAGAGAGAGAGAGAGAGAGAGAGAGAGAGAGGCTGCGGGGCTGCCCAGGACAAACAGCAGCAGCCTCCCAGCCCGCCCCGTGACTGCCTCTCCCCGGCAGCACTCAGCACTACCCTGGGAGTTCTCATCAGTGACCATAATTCACAAGGACAAGAAAAGCCGCAGCCTATGTTCGGAGGTGACCTCTCTCATTCAAAGCAAGAATTACAATCAACAGTCAAGAGAGCATGTCCACAGGCCTTTAAGATTTCATTTCCTTTTAGCACTTTCCAAACTACTTGATGTTCACAAAACCATCTAATGTAAGAAGAGAAAATAAACTTGAAATTAATTTCCAATTATAGACAAAACTCTTGATACATTCCCATTATCTGATTAGATGTATACCATAAATTGTGTTATTTCAACTGCCTGACATGTGAATAAAACAGATGTTAACTTTATCATACGAAACAATAGCTGTCATTTATTAAATATATCTTATGTGCCAAAGAACTGGTCCAAGTACATTTTAAAAACTGTCTCACTTAATCCTTGTAACAACTCTATTAAATAGGTTCTATCATTCCCATTTTACAGGTTATAAAAACCAGATACAGAAAGGTTAGGTAATTTGTACAAGGCCACACAGCTAATAAATGATAACGACAGGCTTCACACCCAGGGAATCAGCTACCAGAGCAAACTCTTAACAGCCATGCTACAAAATGGAGTGAGTGACAGATGGTGCCGAGTTCTATCAACTCACAAAAGACCACTGGATATGACTTGAAACTGGGTGACTCCAAGCAGCCCTGACTAGAGTGTGAAGGAATTGTTCTGCCTCCCTGGTATTTAGTGTTCCAAACAAATCATTGGTTGACTAAGTTTTAGTAAAATGATTCAAACATTTCAACACTACACACCAAAACTCAGGCACAGTCAGATGCCATAAAAATTAAAATTTATGATCAAAGTTAAAAAACCCATGGGCTTAGAAGGCATGTTTTCAGACCCAGGAAGTGCATTCTATTCAATGACAGCATGTCGTGTGTGGGTACCACTCTGAGCACTGGGAACACAAAGTGAAAAACACAAGTAAGGACCCTGCTCTCGTGGAGCTTATATTTTAAGAGGGAAACAGGAAAAAAGTATGGAGTTTTCCTCAAAAAATTAAAAATCGACCTGTCTTATGACCCAGAGATTCCATTTCTGGAAATTTACCTGAAGAAACCCAAAACTAATTTGAAAGAACACGTGCACCCCCATGTCACTGCAGCGTTACTCACAACAGCCGAGCGGTGGAAGCAGCCCATCAACAGACGAGTGGATAGAAAAACTGTGGCGCATACATGCAGTGCACTACGACTCAGCCACAAAAAAGGACGAAATTTTAACATTCGTGACAGCATGGATGGACCTAGAGCACAGGCAGCAAATAAGGCCCGTGGGGCGAACCCGGCCCTCCACCTTGTTTCATCCAGCCAGGCACCTTGTTTCTACCCAGCGGCAGTGCTGAGCTCCTTGCCCCTAGTTAAGGAGTAGTGACATTTACACAGTCCTAAAATCACACTAGGCCCTTTGAAGGCAACCACGAGGCTGATGTGGCCCCCCGTGAAAATGGGTTTGACATCCTACCCTAGAAGGTAGTGTGGTAAGTGAAATAAGTCAGTCAGAGAAAGACAAACAGCCTGTGATTTCACTCATACGTGGAATCTGAAGAACAATGCAAACAAGCAGACTCACAGATACAGAGAGCAGACGGGCGGTTGCCAGAGGGGCCGGGCGGTGGGGCACGGGGTGAAAAAGGCTGGGGCTGACAAGTGCAGACTGGTGGTGACAGAATGGTTGCGGAGCCACGGGGTACAGCGTGGGAGGTACAGTCGGTAACACTGCAGTAACTAGGCACGATGCCAAGTGGGTACTGGAAACACGGAACACTTGGTAGAGTATATGCTTGTCTGAACACCATGCTATGCACATGGGACTAATACAGAATAATATTGAATGTAAACTGTAATTGAAAAAACTTAAAGAAAAAGAAAGAAAAGAGGGACAAATAAACAATAAAATGTCTATGTGCCGTGGCGAAAATAAGACAATGAGATAAAAAATAACTTGGGGGCTACTTTAGTTTGAATACTCAAAATAGTCTTAGGTGATATTACGTACAAATCTGAGTTACATGTATTTTTTAATGTGTCAACTACACAGATTTAGTAACTCAGCATTTTAGTGTATAAAAACTATAATTTATGCCCAGGGAAAATAATTTATCTAGTGAACACTGAAGTGATGGCTTTAGCTTTCCATTAAAGAGAACCTTAATACACCTAATAACGTAGAAACAAATATTGAGAATCCCCTGCTTGTAGATGAATCCTTGAGAATCCTTCTTCTTGTAGATGATCTTATTTTCAGACACCATGCACATGAAGGGAAAAAATAATAAGATGCATATACATAACTTTCTTGAAATGACAATACCATAGCTAGGAAGACTGGATCAGTGGTTTCCAAGGGTTAGGTGAGAAGAGGAAGGTGTCTGTGGTGTGAGGGATCCTAAACACACATGTACACACATGTACACATAAAACTGGTGAAGGCTGACTAAGGTACACAGATCGGGTATATGACGATTTCTCTGTGTGATATTGTTCTATGGTTACGCACAATGTCCCCATTCGGGAAACTGGATAAAGAGTCCAACAGGATCTCTCTGCATTATTTCCTACAACTACATGTGACTCTATAATTATCTCAAAGTAAATTAAAAAAAAATACAAGGTGAATATCAAATACTGGATATGATATGGAAGCCATCAGAATGTCACAAAGAAATAGCTTTCAACAAATTTCAGGCACCAATCCACTGGTTTTTGTTTTTGTTTTTTAGTTTTCTTTCTTATGTATTTATTTATTTATTTTTATAGAGGGAAAGGGAGGGAGAGAGGGAAAGAAACATCAATGTGTGGTTGCCTCTCACACGCCCCTCACTGGGGACCTGGCCCACAACCCAGGCATGTGCCCTGACTGGGAATGGAACTGGTGACCCTTTGGTGCACAGGCCAGTGCTCAATCCACTGAGCCACACCAGCCAGGGTTCTGCTGGTTTAACTTAAGAACTAGTCCTTATTAAAAAGAGTAAAATGAATGTTGAGGCTGACTGAATGAAAAATTAGAAAACATGCGTTTCTCATATAAGAGGCATATGTAATCTCAAACTATGACCTAACTGTAAATGTACTTTAACCTTCATCAATTTCAAACTAAGAATCAGAAAATAAACTTATACTGTTAAAAGGAAGTAGGTCAAATGCACTAAGTAAATATAGTCAACAAGAATCACAAGTTTTCTGTATGCATTTATAATTACACAATATTAATAATATGTTTTTTCAGGGGAAAATAATTTTTGAAACTAGAAATTAAAGATGCTAATTTAATTTTTTAATGGAAATGTGTAAAGGCTTTGCTCTATATCCTTTTGAAAATATAAAAAGCATTTATTGGCGGGGGGGAACAAATTATGTAAACCTAGAATCTCCTTTTTTAAAAAGAATTCTCGACTTCCGGCCAAGATGGAGGTATAGGTAGACACACTTTGCCTCCTCACACAAGCAAAAGAAGAACAACAAATTTAAAAACAAAAAACAACCAGAACTGACAGAAAATCAAACTGTATGGAAGTCCAACAACCAAGGAGTTAAAGAAGAAACACTCGTCCAGACTGGTAGGAGGGGCGGAGACGGGCAGCTGGACAGAAAGGACTCACGCTGAGGCGGTGGCTGGAGGACCAGGCAGCCCCATATTCATGTGCAGATAAACCAGGAGGAACAACTGGGGAGCGAGACAGACCACGAAACCCAGAGTTTCCATGCAGAGAAATAAAGCCTCAAACCTCTGACTGAAAACACCTGTGGGGGTTGAAGCGGCAGCAGGAGAAACTCCCAGCCTCACAGGAGAACTTGCTGGAGAGACCCGCAGGGTCCTAGAACGTACACAAGCCCTCCTACCCAGGAATCAGCACCAGAAGGGCCCGATTTGACTGTGGGGAGCAGGGGAAGTGACTGAAAACCAGCGGAGATCTGAGTAAGTGGCACTGCTCCCTCTCAGACCCCTCCCCGACAAACAGCATCACAATACTGCGATGTGGTTGCCCCGCCCTGGTAAACACCTAAGGCTCCGCCTCTTACTACGTAACAGACGCGCTGAGACAAAAAAATATAGGCCAAGTGAAAGAACAGAGCAAAGCTCCGGAAAAAAAATACAACTAAGCAACGAAGAGATAGCCAACCTATCAGATGCACAGTTCAAAACACTGGTAATCAGGATGCTCACAGAATTGGTTGAATATGGTCACAAATTAGATGAAAAAATGAAGGCTATGAAAAGTGAAATAAAGGAAAATGTACAGGAAACCAACAGTGAAGGGAAGGAAACCTGGACTTTAATCAGCAGTTTGGAGCAGCAGGAAGAAAAAAACATTCAACCAGAACACAATGAAGAAGCAAGAATTCAAAAAAACGAGTTGAGGCTTAGGAACCTTCGGGACCACTTTAAACATTCCAACATCCGAATCATAGGGGTGCCAGAAGGAGAAGAGGAAGAGCAAGAAGTTGAAAACTTATTTGAACAAATAATGAAGGAGAACTTCCCTAATTTGGCAAAGGAAATAGACTTCCAGGGGGTCCAGGAAGCTCAGAGAGTCCCAAAGAAATTCGACCCAAGGAAGCACACACCAAGGCACATCATAATTACATTACCCAAGATGAAAGATAAGGAGAGAATCTTAAAAGCAGCAAGAGAAAAGGAGACAGTAACCTACAAAGGAGTTCCCATTAGACTGTCAGCTGATTTCTCAAAAGAAACCTTGCAGGCAAGAAGGGGCTGGAAAGAAGTATTCCAAGTCATGAAAGGCAAGGACCTACATCCTAGATTACTCTATCCAGCAAAGCTTTCATTTAGAATGGAAGGGCAGATAAAGTGCTTCTCAGATAAGGTTAAGTTAAAGGAGTTCCTCATCACCAAGCCCTTACTATATGAAATGTTAAAGAGGCTTATCTAAAAAAAGAAAATAAAAAATATGAACAGTAAAATGACAACAAACTCATGGCTATTAACAACTGAACCTAAAAAAACAAAAACAAACTAAGCAAACAACTAGAACAGGAACAGAATCACAAAAATGGAGATCACATGGAGGGTTATCAGTGGGGGAGTGGGAGGGGGAGAATGGGGGAAAAGGTACAGAGAATAAGAAGCATAAATGGTAGGTAGAAAATAGACGGGGGAGGTTAAGAATAGTATAGGAGATGTAGAAACCAAAGAACTTACATGAACTAAAGGGGGTGGAATGTGGATGGAAGGGGGTGTGCAGGGTAGAGGGGAAAAAGGGGGGAGAAATGGGACAACTGTAACAGCATAATCAATAAAAATATTTTTAAAAATTTTAAGAATTTAAAGAAATTCTCATACCATTTTGACAAAGTGATGAGAAACGACCAAAGTAGAATGTATCACGCAGTATAACTTTAAATAAGTAATCAATTATTTTCATACAAATGACTAAGATTCATTCCCACTCCTTGATTAACACGAAATGACCAAGAACAAAGAACACACTGGTCACTACCTGAAATTTCTCGGTCGGAGACTCAGACAAGAACGATCCCGTGAGTGGACCAGAACTCAGACCCCACTCCCACTATGTTATTAAACAGTGTCCCTGGCAGCCATCTAACTTCCGCACCTCAGTCTCCTGAGCTGTAAAATGCGTTTCACGACGCCTGCCAACTAGCACACGGGGATGCTAAAGCCTAATGTGAGATGCTACACCTGCACCAGCACGACCGACAGATTCCAGCAGTTCTGGCTCTAGCAAAGCTTCCCAAAATACGAAAATAAACCCCAAATTCATGGTGCCTTCCATTTTATCTCCAAATGACCAGATGAACATCATCACAAGTCAAAGTATTTTCACTGCAATATTTGAAAACTAACACCTGACTCAGAGACATGGTAACTTTGTAACAGCAGCGGTTTAATGGTGCTTCTGTAAATGGACTAATTTGTTATCAGACTAAAGTAAATGTAAGCATTCCATGAAAATGTGAAAATCCATAAAAGAATGAAAGAATAATAAGCTATATGCAGGATCACATCCTGAAAATGTGTTAATTCCCATTTTGTTTCTTCCGTCTTCGGCAAAGAGAATGTGCAGAACAAGTGAGAAGTGAAGACGCAGACAGACGAGGTGAGGCTAGAAGGGACACAGGCACTCCAGGCCCGGCTGGACGACGTGTTAAAGGGCATTGCAGATGCGACCTCAGAGCCAGTACCAGGAAACTGAAAACTGTGGGAAACAGAAGTCCTTGGACACTGACAATCAAGTGTCATACGAATGAGACCATGTGATCACTCACCTCTATGAGCCTCACAAGAAGGGTCATAAACCACTGGGAAGCTCATGTATCCATCAGCCAGCTCTGTTCTAACCAGACTCTGAGGGAGAGCGGTTGGCAAGGGCAGGAACTCAGAGGGGCCAAAACAGGAGGTGGGTCAGGAAGGTTCACTTAGAAGAAAATGGAGAGGTAGAGTACTATTGCAGAGCACAGTGCTATACCAGAGCGCTAAAAAAGCCAATTTGGTACAACTACCAAAATATGACGGTGTTACTCTTTTACATGCAATAATTATGTTCCAAATGCAATACAAAGACACTAAGAGGTTATATTCCTGGAGAAGAGATTCAGAATTGTTTAATTAAAGTGACTTTGCTCTGCATTCTCCAGTTCATTAACTATAGATTTTAATGCTAATAACGAAGAAACAGAAAATAGCCAGAAAGAAAAATCAGCAAAGGTATTCCAAGGATGCATATCATTAGCAAATTAAATTTTAGGAGAGCAAGTCAGACTCATTTTTGGCTCAGATTTCAAAAGCCCCCATGGCTTTTCACAAATGTCATTTATAATTTACTATTTATGCAATGTGCTATAAACAGAACAATCTTAGATATGTTTCTTGAATCTGCCATGTCACCCTCCTTAAGGGTGTTTATCTGGACATATATTATTTCTCCAGCCTCTTCATGTTAATTTTGAAATATCTAGAACCACTCCTGAAACCAGTGTTTGTCCAGTCAACACAGAAAAAGTACAACTTGCCATGTGGTAGTAACGGGCACGCCCCTGTGCGTGTTATGTTCTCCCGACACACGAGCTACAGAGAGGCAAGTCTGGCCGCTCGCGCTGCACTCCGCCCCACAGCTCCGCAGTCCTTCACGTGCAAGCTGACTTCGGGCGCTTTGCTTTGCTTTGCACGCGGATCTTGAAGTTTTCCTTTGGCCCACTTTCTGGATACACTGAATGGCGGCAACAGAGCCATTACAACTATTTCTATATGGCGACTTTTTCTGAGCAAGAATTGTACCACAATCCTACTAAGGGTCGGATGCATCGGTGCCTCCCCAGGGAAGTGCTTCCATGCAGCGATGAGTCATTTTCCCTCAGGAATGACGTTTCACTCTGTTGAGTAAATATCTGCTTGTATGCAGACACCTCTCCCTCCGGGTCAGTCAACCATGCCATCACCCGCTATCTTCTCATTTTTGAAATCTCTTACATATATATGATTACAGTGCTTAACGTGGAGCCCTGCTGATAGAAAAGCACTCACATATTTGTTGATTTATTGCACAACTCTACTTGGAATAAAAAAAGTCCACATGAGTAATAAAATACAGCTCTTCCTGTAGTGAGTTTCCCATGCTCGGAACAACCCCCTACGTCCGTGTGTGGCATGTGCAGTGGACGGACTCACACACGCACGAAGAACTTCAGTTCAAAGGCATTCATTGCAGCATTGTGTGTAGCAGCAAATGTTGGGAAACAGTCAAACGCCCCTCAATAGGGGAGTAGCTGCACCCCCTTCTGTGGAGTGCAGCAACTTAAAAGTGAAGATGCTTTTTATTTTTAGTGGAACAATCTCCTAGATACTATCAGGCAAAAAAACCCCAGAACTTCAAGGCGCAGACCTACAGTGTACCACCACCTGTGTAAAACAGATGTAAAACTGTATTTGCATGCATACTCTGCATGTATATTTTATACATTTAGTTTGCACACACATGCACATACAAACAGAACATCTCGGAAAGGATACTTATTGTCAGGAAATGAGAGTCAAGAAGACAAAGAGGGACGAAAGGAAGACCTTTTTCACGGTTTACCCCTCCTGTTTTTAAATTATGTACCAAGTATAACTGTGATCTATTTAAAAATAATTAAACTTTAGACTAAAAGAATAAGTACAACAGTCACATGCAGAGGCTCTGTAGACAGGACCTGGGTTGAAGTCCCAGCTCTGCTGTTTACCAGTGTGGGGACTCGCCCAAGGTCTCCGGGCCCCAGCCTCCTCATCTGCGAAACGGGGCTAGTCCTAGTTGCTGTGACAGTTAAATCCAATCAAGTGCCTGGCACTGTGCCCGGAACTTATATTATTTAATGTTCTCTTTTAAGTGGTAGTGTAGACTTGGAAATCATACTCATCACCAGTCTCTTTTTCTCTTTCTTATTCTTAGTGAGCAAATTTTGCTAGCTCCTCTTTCAAAAAAGATGTGACATCCAACCATTTCTGTCCATTTTATAAGCATTAGAGATTGGCCCAGACCATAAAGAATTAGCTAAAGATTTAAATGTCCTAAGCAAGGCAAAATAATACAAATAAATAAAATAAGTTTCCTTCCAAGGCAATGAGCAGCCATTGCCCATTGGCCACTATACAGAGACATAGCAACGTAATCTCTACTACATACCAGGTGCCACCAATTCCTATCCCTGCTTTACCATTTATAAAGTGTGTTCAAACACTTTGGTTTAGTTCCTGGAATAAAAATCTCAGTGATAAAGTCTCCTCAAGGACTTTCTAAGTTCTCAACAACAATGAGGCAAACAGAGCAGATATTTTTATTCTTCTTTTGCAGATAAATATTTATAATTCAAGGGCAAAGTATTAAATATGAATTTAAGTGATTTTAAAATAGTAAACAAATAAAATAAAAGCCAAAGAGAAGGAGTTACCAAAGTGAAACATTCTTTAAAAAAAAAAAATGCCTAGCCCTGACTGGTGTGGCTCAGTGGGTTGGGCGTCAACCCGCAAACTGAAAGGTCGCAGGTTCGCTTCCAGGCAGGGCACATATCCAGCTGGCAGCGTGCAAGAGGCAACGGATCGATGTCTCGCACATCGATGTTTCTCTCCCTCTCTTTCTCCTTCCCTTCCCCTCTAAACAGAAATTTAAAAATATTTACCAAAAAATGCCTACAGTTCAGATGTTCCCATTCCTTTGCCTCATTTCGCCCACATTTTCACCAGGACGTCATCAAGAATACTGTTCTTCCCTCACCTGGAAGGCTCAGACCTGGGTAGACCAAGACCCGGTTCATAGAAGCTGTCCTGGGTCCTAGCTACACAGTGGCAAACGCAC
Source organism: Macrotus californicus (assembly GCA_007922815.1). Taxonomy (NCBI): domain Eukaryota; kingdom Metazoa; phylum Chordata; class Mammalia; order Chiroptera; family Phyllostomidae; genus Macrotus; species Macrotus californicus. Next base: position 2,782 of record VMDR010007105.1, on the reverse strand, counting down.
GCTCACAACACACTGTCCACTGAGCAGGTGTGCCAGGGTGACCCGCAAGCCCCTCAAGTGCAGCATGCTCACAACAGTAACGATTGCCTTGCCTTGCTCCTCCACTCTCAGCGCTTGCCTGGACTTGCTCTTCCTCCCCAGCCTCCTGGGCTCCCTATTACAGTGAATGGTCCATGACCACCCAGGTGGCCAAACCATAAATCTAGAAGTCATGCTACTCTCCTTCCTCTCCCTAGATCCGCAAATGCTGCTTCTATCTCTAAAAATCTTTAGCATTAATCTGCTTCTCTTCAGAATGGATACAGGATAGAGAGTTGGAGAGGAGGGCTCATGGCTAGCCCCCGACCCCGACTTCCAGGACTGGGAGCACTGACCCTGGTTCCAAAGCGGCATGCTCAAACCCCAGCTTTCTGATTCTGACCTTGGGTGTATCATATAACCTGTGTCTCGAGTTTTCTCATCTGTCCAATTGCAATAATATTGGCAGCTACTGATAGGACTATTGTAAAGTATAAATGAATACAACGTAAGTCCTTGGAATAATGTCTGGTACACTTTATAGTATTCACTGCTATTTATAACATATGCATCATGTTTTAATATCATAAGACATTTGTTCTACGACACTGTAAAATCCAGAGTTTTTTCATCAAGACAGAAAATCAAACCACAGTACAACGTCCACCCAATCGGAGTCTCCGCCACACTGAAGTTTTTGCCGTGTTAAGCCTGTGGCCGCCTCCCCACCCTCGGCTGCAGCATTTCTTACCGGGTCACGATACCAGCCTCCGATGAGCTGATCTCTTTATCTCCAGCCCTCTCCAATATATTCTCCAAACTGCAGCCAAAATGACTTTTCTAAAATGAATGTCTGCTCCTGCTATCCCCCTGTTAAAGCCCTTCGAACGCTCCCTGCTACCCTGAGTGAAAATCTAGATTCCACGTGGCTTGTACAATGTGCTCGTCCCCAGCTCGCACTCTAGGATCCTGTCGTCCTTTTGTTCGGTTCCTACAATACTGACAGTTTCTGTGTCTCCCAGACTCACAGACGTTTGCACATGTCATTTCCTCTGCCTGAAACACCATGCCCCATCTCTCTACCTTTTACCTGAATAAGCTCTACATATCCTTCGGTCTTAATTTAAGTGTCATTTCATCCAAAAACGCATCTCCTGGCCCCCAAGTCTGGACCAGGCGCCCTCCCTACAAGTCAAGAAGTACCGCGCACTCCCCCTCTCCCAGCACCTTCCCGACGGCCTGCTCCCTTGTCTGTGTTCCCCTCTCAACGGCAAACTCCATGAAGGGGAACCGCATCTTTCCTTTACACCAGTGCTCCCCAAAATGCCTGCCACATGGTAGGTACTTTTTAAAATATCTGTTGAATTTAAATAACTCAGTATCACAAATAGGGCTCCCCAAGATTTATGAATATTTTATAAACAACATTAAATGTAAGAATTCTTTAAACCTCAAGGAAACCAAGTAATAAAAAACTAATAAACACGGAAGTTGAAAGCCTTAGGAATACACTCTGTACGACAGAATCTAATCGTTATGACTGTTCAGTGACCAGGTCAGACTCCTTGAAAAATGACAAAATAGGTTTCTCTGTAGAATAGGTAGAAATAGCTTCCAGTAATGCAGAGGCAAGAAATCAAGAGCAACAATATATCTCCTGCTAAGCCTCTGGAAACCAAAAAAAAAAAAAATCTATCATAGGGGATCTTTTTTTAAAGATATAAAATACATGCTTCAAACCTCCAGGCCAACTATAAATCCCACCACACGGAACTGAAAAATCGATGCCCGCGGTTCGTGCAGACGAAACAACACTGACAAGCACAAAAACTGAACAAATACTAAACCCTGCCTCTGCCTCGGTGTCCAGTTCTCTTACCCCCCCCCCCACCCCCACACAAAGCCCCTCTGTCCTCCACACTGCGTGGCGCGGACGCCCGGCTCTGGGGCGACTTTTGCCCCACTCCAACGTGCGATTTAAGGGCCTCTCTCCCACCAGGCTCTCACGGAGACGCAGATGGTCATCAACTCCTCACTGAATCTCTAGGGCTCTCCCAGCACACCCAGGGGTAGGTGTTCAGTTGTTTGTGAAAAGAGGAAAAAGAGGGAAGACAAAGGGAGAGAAAGGAAGAGCAAACTCTTTATACAAATAAACCAAAAGGTAGCAGTTGAGGAGGTAGAGAACCCCTACAGAGGTTTAAAAAAAAGCCCGAAAGAAGTTCAAGGGCTGCAAGTTAACATTCAGATAATGTAGGAGACCTTTAAAGACATGAATCCACCGCAGAGACAATGACCCCCCGGTCTCATCCCACGGGCACTCTACAAACAGGCTTGTAAAGTAAGCAGCTCTGCCTAGAGTTCTTGATCAATTCCACGCAGAAGCACAGAGGCAATTAAAAATGGGGGAGGGGAGATCACATGGTATTTCTCCCTCACCGCCTGGCTTAGTTCACTTAGCATAATGCTCTCCAGTTCCATCCAGGCTGTCGCAAAGGGTAGGAGCTCCTTTCTTTCTGCTGCGTAGAATTCCACTGTGTAAATGTACCATATGATCTCACCATTAACAGGAACCTAATCAACAAAACGAATAAGCAAGCAAAGTACAGCCAAAGACACTGAATCTGGGAACAGGCTGACAGTGATCAGAAGGGAGAGGGGAGAGGATAATGGGGGAAAAGGGTGAAGGGTTTACAGGAACAATTATAAAGGACACATGGACAAAAACAAGGGGGGTGGAAACGGGGGAGGGAGGTGGGGAGGGGTG